>PVKA01025309.1:0-33097 GCA_004027165.1 Ctenomys sociabilis
CGGCTGAGTCGGCCACGCTGTCTCTGGCTGGTCTCAGGAGCTCTCTTGAGCCATCAGACTTGGAGCAGGACTTACATCATCAGCTTGGGAGGGCCCCAGGGCTTAGACTTAGACTGATTTGTATCACTGGCTTTCCTGGTTTTCCAGCTTGCAGCCAGCAGACTGTGGGACCTATAGTCACGAGAACCATACGCAGGTATATATATATGCAAATAATATATATATATACATAATGTGCTATATATGTGCTATATAGCATATATGTATAATATATATATTATATATATATATATTATATATATATATATATATATATATATATATATATATATAGTGTTAGTGCACGAATAATGGATATATATATTTTGTTGAGTCACATGGAATAGTTAAAATTTTTCTGTCAAAATTCGTCATAATATGAAGATCCCTATTGTTATTCTGAAAATGCACTTACGTTTTTCCGTCATTTGCTTGATCTTTGTTTGTTTTCTACTTCAGGTTAACTTTTTCCAACAGCGTATCAGGGTACCAGTCCCATCACAGGTGAGAGTCAGGAGTCACATCAGTCCTTCCGTGTTCACATTGGCAGGCAGAGATCTTTTCCATGGGGTTTGGCACCCTTTGGGGTGCAAGCAGAAGCTGGACCCCCAGCACATACTGCCAACTGTCTGGGTAAGGAATAATTTTAGTGTACAGGTGCTCCACCTGACATCTGGATATAAGGACTTTTGTTTAGTTTTCACCAGATGTTTGATGCTATAGGATGGACACAACCATGTAATTAAAGTAACTTGGGAGTGAAATACTGAGCTAGCAAATACGAGGCCACTTCTCTGCTTATCCTGAATGTGACCACGAACAAGCCGCCTCCGCCACTGCATCAAGAGAGTTCCTAAAGCTCTGGTGTGCGCAGGCATTCAGCTCATCTGGTGACTGCAACTTTTCCTCTTTATTCTTCAGAAATAAAAATGTCACAAGGAAACAGTTTTATGTCTACAGTTTTAGAGGCTAAAAGCTGCCTTGGAGATCTTATAAAATGTATGTATTTCTTCCACATGTTGGTTTTAGGGTTTCTCTTCTCATCCCCAAACTAGTCTCATGATTCTACTGATATATTCAATATGTAACTCAACAAACACTGTTGTTCGAAACTGAAACTGAATTGGACTATGGGGCCAAATGGATGTGTCAGACTGGCTGCTGTCTCTATGGGTGAGGAGATGTTCAAAAGTCTGAAAGCTTCTGTTCAGTCTTTCAAAAGCTAGATATTATTAATAGATAATCTACACATAGAATTCTTTTTCAGTTCATCTGCTATTCTTTAAGGCAAACCTCAAATATTACTGCCTGCTGGAAGGCTTTTCTTTGGTAGTCCTTGCTATGCTTCATTGTTTGCTATCTATATTTGTTTGTTTTTTTATTGTTTCTCTAACAGAATATGTATATTTCATAGAGGAAAGAGGTTTACTTAGCCCAGAGCTCTGGACATGGAAGCACACCGGCCAGTGCCTGCTCGGCTCTGGTGAGGATCCCCTGCTTACATCCCAATATGGCAGACAGCACTGTGGTAAGAATGCTTGCAAGCAGAGACCACAAAGCATGACAGGAGTCAGGGGCCAGGCTTGCCTTTTTTTAAAAAAAATGACAACTGATTCTGTTGGGACCCACTTTCCAAAAGAACCACACTAACTCCTTCCAGATGTGACTGGTACACCCAAGGACCTAGTCACTTTCCGCTAGTCCCCATCTCTAAAGGTTCCATCACTTTAACATCACCACCCTGGTGACAAAACTTGGGGAATATACTCCAGCCACATCCAAACTAGAGCACTAATTGTTCAGTTTTGTGTTTGACTGGTGAGTGTCAGGTGGATGCACTACCCATGTGTTTCCTGATGCATAAATGGCTCAGAAGTAGAGGAAGCTGCACTAAAGCCCCCTCTTTTCCCAAGGTGTGTGAAATTGTGCTGTGGGCTTACAAGTAGTAATGAGCACCAACAGACCTGTACCGTGTCCCCATAGTAGAGCCAGCAGACTGGATCCACCAGCAGCTGGCTTCCTTCTGAATCCACAGCCTGCATAGAGGGCAACCACGTTGGTCCTTCAAGGTGAGGCAGGAGAGCTCATTAGCACCAGGATCTTTACAGCGAGAGTAGGATACCTACTGGCACAAGGTGCAGACCCCTCAGCTGCAGTTTTGCTCTCTAGAAACTGTAGCCAGTCAGGCTATAGCAATGTACAAACGACTAAGATGGAACTTATAGGCAGATCTCAGAGAGAACACAAATGACTGCTTATTTAAGGATCATCGTATGTGTCTGCTGGGTGATTTCTCCTCCTCCACTTCCTCCTCCTATTTCATTACCAGGGATTGAACTCAGGACCTTGTGCTTGCCAGGCAAGTACTTCTTCCACTGAGCTATCTCCTTGGCCCCTTGCTGGGTGATTTGTGATCAATGACTCCTATCAGAAGCCTTCTGCAGTGACATAAACATAGTGGAAAGTCTTCTATTTATAATTACTTACCCAGGGAAGTGTATGCAGAAATACAAACATAGATGCAATGTACACATCAACTAGGCTATTTAAAAAACAAAAATGAGAAATTAAAGTGATTCCAGTTTTTCTATTTAATTTTGTTTTCATTTTTGTATCAAAGTATCAGTTTTTCTCAATACATTCAGGTGATCAATGTTAGTAACTTGGTGTAAATACTTTCATTCTTTTAAATTCAATTTTTTTTATGAGAGGATGTCACTGCTGGCTTTGCATAAGAGGCCAAAACATGAACACACCTTGCATCCTTTTCTTCACTTTTGTGGGTATATATGTGTGTGTGTGATACTAGGGGCTGGATCCAAGGCCTTTTCACTGAGCTACGTCCTACTCCTTTCATTTTTTTTTTTTTTTTTTAACTTTCAACTAAGTCACTAATTTTCCCAGGTAATGCTTAAACTTAAACTTGAGATCCTCCTGCCTCAGTCAGCCAGAGTGCTGAGATTACGGGCCTGTGACACCACCACGCCCAGCCCGCATGCACTCTTATTTGTGGGCGCATAGCCTCTGACAGAGGGACCAGCCACAGTTTACTGAGTCAGCCACTACTAACAGAAACCTAAGTTCTTTGCACTGCACATTTCTATAGTAGTCCAATGTTTGGCTATCATGTATTATTAATTTTAGAAGGATATTATTAATATATAGAAAAAAGATAAAAATAGAGATACACTATGAAGGCAAGAGATAGGTGTTAAGTGAACAGATGAAGACATGAAGTGCTACCTAGGACTGGGCTCGTTGCCTTTTGTCTTAAAGTTAGGAGCTCTTCACCGCAGGCTGACCCCCAGCACACACGGTGAGCGCCCTGGGTCAGGAAGCCAGCCTTGTTCCTCCTCACTTCCTCCAGAATGCTGAGCACAGCCCTTGGGTGGACAAACAGCCCCAGACCCACACGCTTGGTGCGTGCTCACAGATTCTCTTGAAAATAACTGCTTAAACCCAAATGAAGTTTCCTCATGCATACAGCATAGCCTGTGTAGTCCCAGGCCACCACTCAACCTCCTTTTAACACAGAATGTAGGTAAACTACATACTTATAATATTAGCATTTCTTATTTCTGTGAGAAAAAGGAAATGTTCTGAATTCCATGTGAGGATCTGAATGCAAGGAACAAGAGAGAGGAGAGAGACAGAGACAGAGACAGAGAGAGAGAGAGTCAGAGACAGAGAGACAAAGAGACAGAGAGAAAGAGGAGAGAGGGAGAGAAGAAGGTAGAGAGAGGGAGGGAGAGGAAGAGAGAGTGTGAAATGATATATTTTTTTCTTTCTTATTCTGACAACCTGGTTATATGTGGAAATCAAGCAAGTAAAATAGACAATATGATGAGTAAATATAAAAGCACCTGAAAAAAAGTGGGAAGAACTAATTTAACTTAAAATTTTATTTTTCTTAGAGTTCTCATTCATGTTGGAGATCTAAGAATTTGAATACATTGCTAAGAACAGCAATGCTGTTACATAGTAACAGCATATACTGCTACATAGTAAGCAGAATTTGCATGCAAGCTAAATGAAATTTACAGTTAAAAACTAATTTATATATTTTTTGAATTCTTAATTTTTTCAAATGGCATATTTAAAACAAAATACTATTTTTAAGTTTAACAACCCACTCGGGACCCTCTCCTGTCCTTCTCTCTCCAGGAGCTTTCTTTCCCCCAATAGCTATGTTCTGCTCATTTTTAAAAAAAGATTTATAAGCATTGGCCAGATGTCAGCAGACTAAAGAAACTGCTTAAGCAGAGCGCAGCAGCTGGGGTTTGATCCCCAGCCATGCCAGCCCCACCCCTGGAGCTCGCTGAGACTGGGTGTGGCACGGTGCCTATAATCCCAGCACTTGGGAGGCCAAAAGCAGGAGAATCACTACAGGTCTGATCTATGTAGTGAGACCATGTAAACCCTGCACTAAATACATTAAAAAAAAAAAGGTTTATAAATTATTTTTAGTTTTCAGGAGCATTGAATTCCAAAATTTGTTAATATACCTTATACGTTCCTCTGGAGAGACAATATTTGAACTGCCAAGGTAAAAACAAATCCTTTTGAAAAGTAAATATTTTGATAAAAGATTAGGAGAGAGACCACAGCATTTGTAGATCATCTATGTCATTTGAAGATAAACAGACTTAAAAATTCTTGACAGACTAATAGTTTAAGATGCCTTGGATGCAAACTTCAGTGCTTTCAGTTTTGAAACACTATGGAAATATAAAGAGCTAAAAGTTACAGGCAGTTTATACATAAAAACCATAAAGAGTATTGGACAGTAAATTTCTGAAATCACCTATAAAAGCTGCCTAAAATTTTGTGACAAAAGTAAAAATCCATTCTCAAAATAGTAATTTCTTCAAGACAAAAGCTACTTGTAGCACCACCAGTCAAAGGCAACAACTGTCAATGTCCTAATGTCCTTCAGCTTCATGTATGAACATCTTTGTGGAGTTTCTACTGAACACCTAAAACCAAACTTCCCTTTTACGCTCAAGGCCTAACATAACTATTTCCCTCTATTACACTTAAGCTCATAATAAACAAAAATATCCACAAAGTATATATACGCCAGTTAAAAAGAAGCATTGTGAGAGATGGAAGGGCTAGAGACAATGTTCTTCTAATTTCTCAATCAGGAAAGAAAGGTTTGCTGTAGAGTGTCATAAAAGCATGACATCAGCTGCCTATGTTGTGAAATATGTGGCCACAATTTACTGGCTGTACATTTGAAAAGGCAAATTATTTTTTAATCAAGACAGGAAGTGAAATGAAGAAAAATGGAGACAACATGAACACAGCAGCATTGATGACGGTCCCATAAAGCTGGTGTCCCTGACACAGTTGACCCTGCCAGGCTCATGCAGTGGACTTGCTCAGCTCTGGGGCTTGCACAGCCTGTTTTGCTGAACTTATAGGGCCCCTTTCCCCCTTCAGTTTTATGGTGTATCAAAGCAGTTGTGTTCTCCTTATTTATCTCTAATGAACTGAAATTGAAGTACAACTAACAGTAGTTGTGACTTTGATTTTTTTATTTTTTTCAACAGATTTGTTTTTTCTTAAATGACATTCCAAGTTGGCTGTAGTGATGCACACCTATAACTAGCATTTTCGGAGGCTGAATCAGGAGGATCACCTGGAACGCCGGTGTGGGCTATATACAGAGTTGAAAACCAGCATAAACTATAAATGGTGACCTTGACTCAACAACCAAACCAAGCCAAACCAAACTAAACCAAGCCAAACCAAACCAAACATTAGAAGAAAAACAGAAAAAAAGATCAAATGACATTTTATTTAGAACTTCAACATGGAAAACAAATAGTAATGGACTTTATTTTTGGTTTAAATGGAGTACAGCTGAAAGTCACTATCCAGGTCTTGAAGCTGGAAAGATATGTATAATAGGTTGTTAAAACTAATATTACTTTCAGAATACAAAGCAGTTGAGGGATGGCTGTGAGCAGTGCTAGAGAGAGTGCTGGCCTAGCACAGGGAGGGCCCGGTTCAGGCCCCTGCTCTGCAAAATAAAATATATTTGAAACAATCTCAACTTTGGAATGGATGTTGATTTTGCAGTCACTGTGCACTCCAAATGGGTTTGAGGAAAATAGCCTGTGTGTGTGTAATCAATAGTTGAATATATCTTTTTTTTAATAACTGACAGAGCTGGGGAGATAGCTCAAAGGCATAAGTGCCTACCCGGCAAGCACAGGGTACTGAGTTTGATCCTTGGCACCAAAAAACAAAACCAAGACTGGAAAAACCTCATAAAAAACTGACAATCAATTTATTAAAAAGTTATCTTAGGCATCTGCTATGGTGGCTTCCACTTTCATGCCTGGCTCAACACTGATCGAAGTAATTCGCTTAACAATCTCATTGGGCAAGTCAAAACAAGTCCACTGTGGATTCTCATTTGGGAAGCATCATGGGTCTTACCATGTTCTAAAAACATGGGCTGCTTCATGAACTGGAGTCATCCTTGTGCTGGGGCCATGCTGATCTTCTCTGCATTGTTCCAGTTCCAGCAGATGTGTTGCCTCACTGAGCACTATATCTCCTTTTTTTATGAGGAAAGGTGATAGTTATTCAGAGAGGGGAGACATTAATTAATGTCATTGATTTTGTGGAGATGAAAATCAGACCAAAAGTTAAAGGTGAAAAAGTATTCTGACTTAGGACTTCAAAAATAGAATAACAAAGACTAAATATAAATAACACTGTGTTCCTGGTAAACTCATCTGTAATGGACTGCCGCTTCTCACCAAAAGAACAGTTGCAAATTCCTCTAAGAAATCACCTTTAGAATCCTTCAGAACCTGCCCCACTGTCTGTAGAGCAGAAGTCAGACTCCTCAATTTGGCCTCTGCCCTCTTGCTCACTACATTCCAGCCCTTCCTACCTTCACATTCGGCTCCAGAGTCATATCCCCCTCGGTCAGTCCCAGACCATGCCAGACCCTTTTGCCTCGTAGGACATCTATCCTCACTTTCCTCTGCTTAGGCACTTACTTCACAACTGGTCTCCACACTGGGCTAAGAGGCTGTCTTCCTCTGCCACAAATTCATCAAGTCCTAACTTCCAGTACCTCAGAATGTGAGCTTATTTGAGAGGAAAAAAAAAAGGGGGGAGGGTCATTATAGATGCAACTAGTTCATATGATGACATGCTGGAGGGAGGTGACGCCTAAGCCAAGGCAACCAATATTCATGCATCCTTAAAGGGGACTTGAATCACACACAAATATAGAACAGCACTCTCTAAACATGAAGGCAAAAGATCTAATGGTGCATTTACAAGCCATGAGAAAGCCAAGCATCTGGCAAACCATCAGAAGCCAGGAGGTATGAAACATATTTTCCCATATCACAGCGGGAGCCCACTCTGTGGATACTTCTCTTGCTGACCTTTAGCCCCCATAATATGGGCAGAAATTCCTGTCATTTAAGCAACAAAGCCTGTGGCACTTTGTTCCCTCAGGTCTCGGCTGAAATCATTTCCATGGAGTAAGTGTCCCTGAGTACCTCCATGGCACAATACTCTACGTCGAAGCTCTTCTTTATTTCTTGCAGAACACCCTGCAAATCGGGAACTGTTTTATTCTGTTTCTTGCTCACTCTCTCTCTCTCATGGGGCATGGGCGGCAGGACAGCAGAGGCCTTGCCTGGTTATTACCCGTGGGGCTCTCAGGATAGTACTCAGTAGGCTGGTGGGAACTGGTGAGTAGACTAGTATCAAAGGTGAAGGTGGTGGTGCCAGGAGTTGTACATGTGAACTATCACTCACATATAGGAAGCGAGAGCAATTAACAATGCTCCTACTCCTTTATTTTATGTCACTCTTTAGCCTTTCTGATTGGCAAATTCCCAAGCATTTTCAACTAAAATAAGGATGTATCTATCATTCAAACTGCTATGAAACTTGAGGGAAGGACTTATTCAAGGCCTCAAGATTCACTTAAAAATATAGAAGTTGTAGAAAAAAGTTCAAATCAACTATTGCCCAGTGGTCTGCTGAGTTTAGGTTACCAGTTTGAAACTTATAACTTTAATTCCTAAAGCTATTATAGTCCTTCTAGAGCAGTTAAGAGAAAGCTATAGATACATCTTCCATTTATTTTTAAAGTTTAAAAGCAATGTTTCATGGTTTGCCACCAGAGGAAAAAAATGAGTACTTCACAGCTACTTAGGAAGTTATACTGAAAAACAATGTACAATTTTTGAAGTTGAAAGTCTTCTCTTTCTTTGGACAAGAAAAATGATTGCACACTTGCATACATGTATGTGCATACACATAGAAGTCACAGTCTTGGCCTTGTTTGAAAGTGTATTTTTCCTTTCCTTGATCTGAATAGGGCAAAATGAATATTTATTACATTGGTTGGGCAATATATTACTCAATTTAAACTCATGATCATCAGAGAGTAATTGCAACAAAATGAACTTCATTTCAGAATTTCCAGTAAAATACAAGGACTCGCTGTGTGATGTAATATTCAAACACCCCAAGAATTTCTCCACCTTGGTGCTAGTGTTCCTTAAACTTTGATGTAAAGTTCCTCAACTTTTCTGTATCCTACTCCCTGAAGTAGAAATTAACTTGGCTTCATTTTTATTTAGTTTGGACTTCACAATAATGTTCTTTGCAATGCAGGGCCTTTATCTATGGCTATGTATTGGTCAACAGTTCTTGCAAGTGTGGAATCTGCATTTACCATGATTTCACAGCTCTCTGAATTCTAGCAACATAAGGGCAAGACTCAGTGGCCAGGACGGAAGAGGTACCAGTGACACAGTGGAGAGAACTGACTGACAGCTGATAGACTGAGGACCTCCAGATTTAAAATCAGCTATCAACGCTTCTACTGTTGTATGCCATCATAGTACATTCTTAACTTTGGTGTACAGTTCTAACGGCTACAATGATAACTGGAGGAGATGTCCATGCTACTACTGGGCTGCCACAGTAGAAATTAACATGTCAATAAACTAGACTGTAAGAACTTTGTGGGGGGCCAGTGTTTTTCATTCATTTTGTTCACTTCTGTTCAAATCTCACAGACTGAGAAGGCTTCCTGGGTACTCAGCATATGTTTGCTAGTTGAATAATTATTTTATTAATACATTCTCATTTATTAGAAAAATAAAAGCCAATTTTAGGGATCCACTTTGTAATTTATCTTTAAATTACCTTAGTTAAGGTCTACTCGTGGAGATATCTATCATTGTCCTGTTGAAATAATCTGTCCTCAGTCATTTTCCTGAAAGAAATTAGTCCTAAAGCACCAAGGTAGATACCATAGGAGGTTCCATTCATAAGCAAAGCGTATCATGCTACATCCATGAGAGTTCTGGTCTCCGTATATAAGACTGCTCAAACAAGTTTCTATATTAGGCTAAAATGTTTGGTCAGACATCTTTGAGAGGCAAATGCTTCCTTTTTCATAGGCTTCCAAAAAGATTACATTTGGCTCCTTTTTTCCATTTTCCACAGAGATGTATGACTCTGTACATCTCATTGAAGAGTGAAGCAATATTCCTTGACTGTATATATTAATACTATGTGGATGTTTGGATTCATATTTATATCTTTGATCTTCAGTGATATGTTACTAAAGGCCTAAGAATGAAATCTATTCATTTTATGAGTTTGAGGGCCTAAAAAGTTGGAAACAATACCCATGTCTCAAGGAACTTCTGGGAGGGTCTATGATGCCTCTCAGTTACCTGGCTAATCAGTGAAGTAACAAATAATAGCTTGTGGAGAAAGATGTTATGAATTTAGTTTTAGACATAGAATTTTTTGCATCTAAAGAACATCTAGGAATTAATGTACCAGAACTCAGAAGATACAGATCATCAAATATCCATGTTCCTCTACTTACGATGGGGTTACATCTTCATAAGCTCAGAATAAACTGAAAATACTGTATGATAAAATGTATTTGATGAACCCAACCTGCAGTATATCATAGCTTAGCCATTGGCACACGGTAAGAGTGCTGGCTGGTTCTCCTTGTGATCATGTGTGTGGCTGTGAGCTCTGGCTCACTGCCACTGCCCAGCACCATGAGTTCACAGAGTATCCTACTGCGTATTACAGGGAAAAGATCAACACTCACAATTGTAAGTATGGTTTGTATTGAATGTATATTGCTTTTGCACCACTGTATAGTGGAGAACTTCTAAGAAGAATGATCATAACTTGAGGGCCATCTGTACTGTTATTGAAGCTTTGGGCATGGATGAAAGCACCCAAGGAGAATACATGGAGAATGAGAAAATAAGAGGGTTGAGGAGAGAGTGCTTGGAACACCATAATTTAGGGGGCTGGCAGTAGAAGAGGAGCCAGCCAAGTAATAGAATAGGACAGAAGGATGTCACATAAGCATTTCAGGGAATGAAAAGCACAATCAGCATTAATTAAAGGATGCTGAAAGAGAGACTGAATAGAAGACAATTGCAAATGACCCTTTAGAGAAATGACTGGTAGGAAATACATACCAAAATCAAAAGAGACTTCAGGTAGCTTATCCTCTTCTTTGAGCTTCCCTATATTTTTTGACTGCTGCAAAAATAAATATCAGTTACATTCATATTAAAATGTAAAGTAAATGCTCTGATAAGGTCTAAAATACTTTATGAGAACCTGATGAAAAGAGGAGGTAATCATTAACTCACAGGGACTGAGTGCTTACGTGCTGGGTCCCATGCTATGGAGAAACAACGGATCTGTCTCCACTGTTTTTTCAAAAGGAAGGCAGCAGGTTTGGCAAGGGAGGGATGCAGGCCTTCCAGGGTGGGCACAGTGGCAAGGGACAAAGCTGCAAACTAGTCTGCTAGGAGATTACAAGGAAATGTACGTTTTGTCAAATAGTAAGGCCTCTATTTAGAAAACTAAAGAGAACTTTCTGAGGACCAAAGAAAAATCCTGCACTGGGCTTTACCTGCCATTTATTTTCAACTTAACTTTGGTAGCAGTGTAGCCACTTCAGTCCAAGGTATGAGACAGGAAGGAGGTAGGTTTCTGGGAACTGTAATACCTGAATGACAGCAGGGATCTAGGGATGGGCCAGGGTCAGAGGTATTTGTTCGTAGCATCAATGGGTCAACAGGACATGAATAAATGTATACTGTTGGAAAGAAAGCATCAAACATGACTGGAAGAAAAATTTGTGGAAAACTTCTTGCTTGTCAAAGACCATAATTAAGACAGTGCCTGTTCCTGAAACAAGGCCAAGTGACTGGGCTTTCATCAGACACGTCTATTCCTCACGGGGTTGTAGTGGAAGAATGGGAGCTGGGAAGTCGAGTCTCAGCAGCCCGAATTCTGGAGGCTTTCTGCATCCTGCATGAGTTTCTAGGAATAACTTTAGGTGTGGTAATAGGTAATTAGGACACAGGGTAGGGGTTTGCGAGCACGGCCCTGTCTGGCTCCCTTGAAAGTAACACCACTGAGGCAGCTGCTAGTCACAGACCCAAGAAAGGCATCGGCTGTCCAACTATGCCTCATGATTGTTGCCTGGGAACTATGCATGGAGGCTGCCCAAGTGAGGTCAGCATCCTATGCGTGCAAGGAGCAAGCAGTTAAAAATCACACCCTGCAGCTCTTCCTTCTACCTAGTTGGTATAGAAAAAAAAAGTAATGGTTAAAAACTGCTGAGTTTTTAATTTGGATCCCTGGGCAGGTGAAACCATTCTGTAATTTACAGATAGTGACTGTTATATGTAATAAGAGAACCACATTACATAGTAGTGTTATTGAATGAATAACAAATCAGAGGCCACAGCCATAGGGCCTAGTCCTGTGCATGCAGCAATTTCTGTGCCATACACGTGTACTTGGATGCTTTCTGTTTTCCAGATGGTGGAATTCAATACTTTTGTGACAAGATTTAGTGGAAGTTATTTTTAGGATGTTTTAACATATTGATAGCTACAGTGTACCAAGTGGGGACTTTTTCTGGTAGGTTGAGAAGACTGATGGAAGGCTGATAAAATACCTGGAAGAGACAGATATAACTACTGCGAAGCCATACTTTTAAGCAAGTGAAGGAAATGGGAAGGTCCCAAGTGACAGGTACCAGTTAACTGTACCTGGGACACTCCTTCATTTATCTCTGTTGTACAGCACGGGAAACTGAGGCAAGGATTCCTCACAAGTAAGTTAGGGAGACCAGATCTGAACTTGGTTGGAAGTCCTACAGTATAAAATCTCCATTAAGTCCAGCCTGGCTCAACATAGTTTTCAGTAAAAATAGCCTTTCACCTGCAGCAGTGGAAAGCCTGGCAAGGTGGCCCAGGAGCGCTGCTGTGACTGCAGGGGAGGCCTCCTTACCATCCTAGCTCTCAGACAGAATTCCAGGTGGTGTCAGCGCTTGCCAGGCGGACCCCTCCCACTCCCAGCCACAGATACGCGGTCTGCTAAGGTCTTGGCCCAAGTCATGCTAGTTTTCAGCTGATTGTTCCTCTCATTTCTTTGCAGCGGACGTTGCTCCGAAGTGAGACTTTCTTCTGGAACACAGCGGCTGCAAACACCACCTAACTACCAAGTGGGTAAGAGCCCTGGCTTCCCCTAGAAGGGAAGCGACCCTCTCGTCCACCTCCAGGTGTCCCTTCGGATGCAGAGGCAGGACCCTTTCTCTCTTACCACCGCTAGCTGCCTAAGGAACCACCGCCGTTGCCACCTCCAGTCCCCTTCTGAGAGCCGGGGCGGTGACTGAGCGCCCCTGTGTGCGAGCTACAAACTCACGCGCTGCCGCTTGTTGCTCCGGCTGCCCTGACGTGGGGAAGTGAAAATGAAATTGACTTTTCCGAGAAATGATGAAAGCGGCGCTGCCTGCCAATGAACAGCGGCGGCGAACTTCCGCACCCTACGGCCCCGCCGCTCGCGTCCCCCCTTGGCCTCCACCTCCCGGTTGCACAAGCTTGAAACAAACACCGTGGAGGAAGGGCGGAGAGAGGAGGGCGGAGGGGAGGGAGGGAGCCAGGCCCGAGGAGGGCGCGGGGGGGGGGGGGGATTTCCAGGCTCAGCGCTTCGCAGTTTCCTCTCCTTGTTTTGCTTTCGATCTGGACTGTTCTCAGGCAAGCCGGGGAGTAACTTTTAGTTTTGCTCCTGCGATTATTCTACTGACGGGCTTTCATTTCCATATCACACACCCTAGCAACACTTTTACCTTGCGGAATTGTATTGGTAGCGTTGAAAAAGCACACTGAGAGGTAACATTTTTCAAATAATAGTTGTGACTGCGTGTTTCTCTCGAGGGCATGTTTATGGGGACTGGAGGAGCTGTGTGTGTATGCGTGTCCTGGTGCTGTGACACGATGTTTTGCAGACGGAAAATGACGGGATTCATAAATATTAATACCGATGTTTGGAGGAACAGTCGGCACGATTATGGAAAATCTGAATTTAGGGGAAGCAGGTTCTGCTGCTGTTGCTACTGGCAGTGGGGCTGCTGAGGCTGCCTGGAGCAGGAGGAGGAGGAGGTAGAAAGGGAGGAGGAGGAGGAGGTTGGTGGAGGTTTAATTTCACTTTTGGATTTGCAGATGTGGAGAGGTGGCTCCACGGACGCAGATCTGCTCCGTGTGATTCTGCGCCCCAGGTGTCGTGGGTGGGGGTGTAGGTCCGCTGGAGTCGGGCCTCATTTAAAACAACATTGTCGTGTGTCTGTGCGTTTGCAGCCGCCGTCGCCCCCGGAGCCCAAGGAGGGGAACGGGTCTCCCTCGGTGCCCGCGGCGGCTCCTCTCTCCGTAAATAACCCGGAGCCTCGCCGGGGTCCCCCTCGCCGCGGGGACTGGAAACTTGCGGGGCCCGGGGCTCGGCGTCCGCCCGCCCAGCTCCGGGCGGGTCGCTGGCGCCGGGTGCCAGCGGCTGAACCGGCCGGCTGACTCCGCGCGGAGCTGGGCGCAGGGCCTGGCTGGCGCGCCGGGCTTCCTGGGGGCTGGGCCGCCGCCGCTCGGGAGGGTGCCGGGTCCTGCTTCCCGCGGGCCAGCGCCCGGCCCGGCCCTGGGGCTTTGTCGCTGCACTTGTCCCGCGCGCGGGGACCCGGGCAGCGCGTCCTAGGGGGGCGCGGAGCCCAGGGGTCATCGGCCCGGGCCGCGGCCTACCGCCGGCCGCCTCTGGTCCCCGCGGGCGCCCCCGGGCCGGCCTGGCGCGCTGGGCCCGACCCGCCTCGGCGGCGGGCGGGGGCGGTGGCCTCCGGGGACCGGGTGGCGCTCTGTAGGCCGGCGCGGGGCCGCGTCCCCTCGGGGTCCCAGGGCGCGGGCGGCGGCGGGTGGGGATGGGCGCTCCCGCCCCGTGCCCTCCGACCCGCTCTCGGCGCCGGTGACATTCGCGCTCCGCCCGATCTTGGTTGGTGCAGAGCCTCGGCCGCCACTTCCTCTCGCCGCGCGGGCCGGGCTCGCCCTCGGAGCGATGCCGGCCGCGGCCAATCGCGGCGCCCGTCCGCTCCCCGCGGCACGGCCTGGGGGCCGGCGCCCGACAGTGGCCGGGAACCTTCGCGGGCGCAGAGGGTCTCGGCGCGGCTGATCCCCTCCCTGGGTGCGCCGGCATCCCCTGCCGGCCCCAGGTCTAGGTGCGTTTGGCACCTTCCAAGGAGGAGAGGGAAGGAGGCTGGCAGTCCGAGCGAGGCACGAGGGCTGTGTCCAGGCACCAGGTGAGACGCTTGGTTCAGCCGGTGTAGTTAGGACGCTTGCCGATCGGCCACAAAGTGTGGCTCCAGGGGCTGGCATTCGAGGTCACCACATACTAGTGGAGTGGCTTTCTGCCTGGGCTGGCCCTGCAGCGTTTGAAACTTGAAGACATGGTGCCTGCTCTCTGCCCTGGAGCCGCCTCTCGGCACTGTGGGCACTAGTTGTGCTCCCTGTCCTTGCTGTGGTAGAAGAAAATGTAGCGTCGGCGTAAAAGAGGAAAAGTGAGGCTAGCATTTTCCTCCTGCGCTGCCCTCCCTGTGGCCGTGAGTTGGTCTGCTTTTGATGAATGGCCCAGGGTGGAGGACAGTTACATTTCCTGTTGTGGATTTTCAGGAATCACTAAGGTTGCCCCGTCTAGCCTGCAGTCATTTATTAGTTTTCAGATGACTGCAAATAACATTTCAATTTAGCAACCTGTACTGTCTGGTGCTTAGGAGCAGGTGCGGACAGACGGGGGTCTTGGAACCAGCTGCGTGTGAAACGTGGATATTTCTGAAGTTGGAAGCCCCTTTCTCAGCGGGGCCCCAAGCGTGACCCTATTTAACTTCCTGCAACACACAGATTCAAGATTCTCTGGTTTCCCAAACCCCTTTTTTTCTTTTCTTTCTTTCTTTTTTTTTTTTTTTTTTGTGTGTGTGTGTGGGGGGTGGTCCGTTAAGGGGAGAAGGGCAAAAATATATACCTAAAAAAGTCCTGAATAGAGGTGGGGGAGATGGCCCAGTAGAATAAGTGCTTGCCTGGCAAGTGCAAGGGCCTGGGTTCAATCCCCGGTTCCACCAAAAAAAAAAAAAAAAAAAAAAAAAAAAAAAGTCCTGAACAAACTTTTCTTAGATAGTTTCAGCAGATGACTTGTATTGGCATTTCCCTGAGCAACCTTGGAACATCTATTGCCTGACGTGACGAAGTCCGGAAGTCCACTGAAATTAGTGAATGATTATAATTTATAACTTGGTCTGCTGTGTAAGAAGTTAGATTTTGGCCTCTTAGATCCATGAGTTGCTGTCTGTTATGATTTGTAACTGATCCTTTACACTGAAAAGAATGTTGCCTTTTTTTTTCTGTCGATCTTCAAACGTTAGAAATAATGTTCCACATATTTCAGACTTATTTACCTGTAAAAATGTCATTGTACTCAAAAAGTAAGGGGTGGTAGTGAAACTGGAAGCAAATTATGGCAACCAAATGGTTGTCATAAAGTCTTGACAGTGCCATGAGCTATGGTCCTACTTTTCTCTTACCTAACCTCTTAAAATACTTCAGTATGCCAGAGCTGGTTAAATATGTGTAAACTCAGTGGGGGAAAATCTGAAACTTTGAAGGTTCAGTATTGCATGCACATCGATCTTCTCATATTACCAAGGACATTGCCTTTTTATTCTTAACATTGTCTAGTACAAACTGTTGTTTTTAGAGCATTTTCCCATAATTTCCTTTTGATAGTGCACAGACCACTAGATTCTAAATTCAGTATCTGGGTCATGGTTCCCTTATCTGCCTTCTACCAAAATGAGCGCTTCAGAAAATTATTTCTACATTTAATAAACATATGTAGAGTACTTACTGTGCAGTCAGACACTTGCTAGGCAATGTAGATCCACCTAAAAAGCCAAAAAGCCCCTTTGCTCTTTACATAGGATTCATTCTACTTTGTGAGCTGAAATCAACAACAAAGAAACAGAGTAATTATCTTTTGGGATCAGTTCTATGGAACTTAATAACTATGCTGGTAGGGCTGTTTCCAGGATTAAATGGTACACTGTACATGAAAAAATAAAAATTTGGATAAATTATAGCAATCACAAGTGTGGAAGGCATTAACTTTCAAAATTCTATCAGATTATTATTCAAGCAAAAAAAAAAAGGGAATCACAAGTGGATCAGATAATTGACTTTTTTTGTACAGAATTTCTAGCAAGGAAACATTTTAATTTTTGTAGAAGTGTATAATAATGGTAAGAGCTAAACCTAGGGTAACTGTTATGCATAAAGTACTAAGGAAATGTGTAACAATGAAACATAATGTTAGTGAAATTTTTTTTCTGGCAAAAGAAAAGTTGGGAGGTATCCATGGAGACCAAATGTATGGGAATAACAGTGATTGGACCAGTGTGTTTTTCCCTCTTTGTATCAGTAAAATATCTTTCCAGGCCTCACTGTGCTTTAGTCTGAATTTTCTTGTGTCACACTGTTCAATTCAGTGCTTGTTATTACAGTTGTGCATTTAATCAATTTCAGTATGTTGTGATACTATCTTTTAAAGGACTTTCAGTTAGCTTATTGAATACTGACCATGTTTCTAACAGTATATATGATAAATGTGAAAATATAGTGCCTATTTAGAATTACTATAAAATACTATATAAAATTAATTGCTGTGAAATATCTACTATTCATAATAAAAATAATTTCCTCTGTGTGGGATACCAAGCTCCTTCCCACACAGGAGCAAGAGGTCAGGACTGCCTGCCTCTGTCTGCCCCATCTGTGCCCTGCTTTAGGCCTGAGTTGGATCACTGTTTAGTATAGGATGTCAGCTTTAGTGTGTAATGGGCCGAGTTGAAGAATAGCTCTTATGGTGGCTGTGGCTGATAGTGAAAGAAGGGAGTGAGAATGTCTGATTAGACTTTGATTTGTCCACAAAGAATGATAAATTAACCATAGGAAACAGAATTAAATCTGAAACCAATCTATATTTAATAAAGCACTGGAGAAAACACATAGGAAATCAGTGCCCCACAGTGCTGATGGAGACTAGGCATAAAGTTGTTCTGAGGACTCCTAGCCCTTTCGTGATTCAGAGCAAACAGCAGGCTTGCAATCTTCAGCATTTTTACTTTCAAAGTTTCCTTTAAAAATGACTGCCCTGTCTCCCATCCACTCCATCTTTTTTGACAAGCTGTTTCTGAAACAAATTGGTTATCTAACTAAAACTTCCTAAGAAGCATTTATGGGACACTGTATATTATGTCTTTCAGTCAGAACTTGTGGTCTGTTTGAGAAAACTAGTATTATCAAGCCAAATTAATTTAATGCCAGCCAACAGTGAAGAACCTTGGTGTTTTTGAGCAAGACAGATCCATGTTAGATAAACACACAGTCCTTAAAGCTTCCTGAGGTACTGAAACCAGGAGGATTTTTCCTTGGAACCCTAAGTTCTGTTGGGTAGGCAGAGTCTCCATGCAAACATTTTACCTGAGGAATACAGCAGCACATGCACACCATGAGTGTAGTCATGGAACCTGGACACCGTGCTGTCATGTATTTATTAAATGTTCATTGGCAAGCAGTTATGGACAAGCGTATGTAGTAGTGGAAGATTCAAGAACTCAGAAGCATGGAGTCTACTTCTATTGCTTTGCTTATCTTTCTAGTCATTTCCCCCTTTGAGACCTTAGTGGCTCCATGGCCCTGTCATCCTTAGGTGATAAGAGGTATGTTTGTCATGAGAATGGTTTGGGGAGAGAACTTATAGAAACCAAGCAGGACCCTTCAGATTGGAGGCTATTTGCAGCCCCTTCTTCTCCCCTCCACTCCTCCACCAAGGAAGCCTCTTATTCCCTACTGTGTCAGGTGCCTGGCATCTCCTTCATGTGTGTGGGCTAGAGCAAGGTGGAGAACCAATGAATGAGTCAGAGATCTCCTCCTAGGGCCAAATCTGTGTTCTCTGGTTGGCTCTGAGACCAGGCTATCCAGGAAAGCAAGCAGATGGAACCTCTTTCCACCTTGCCACATTTTAACCAGCGCTTTAAATAGAGGAGCCTGTGGTTACTCTCTGTTGGCTCTATTCATGTTGATCTTGCTGGGCATACAAAAATCATACAAAAATTTATGCTGTGGATATGGTACATGGAATTCTTTCTTTCTTTTCTTCCTTCTTTCCTTCCTTCCTTCTAAAATTCTTTCTTTCTTTTGTGGCACTGGAAATTGAACCTAGACCCTGATACATGACAGATGAGCACTCCTGCACTGAGCTATACTTCCTGCTCTGAGTTTTTCCTTTTTTTTTTTTTTTAAGACAGGCTTTGTAGTTCAGGCTGATCTTAATTCACCATGTAGCCCAGACTCACTTTGAACTGAGGTGATCCTTCTGCCTTAACCTCTCAAGTGTTGGAATTACAGATATTGCCACCATGTTTAGTAATTTCTTTTTTATTTTATTGTTTTTAAGAGAAGAGAAGGATTTTGTTTTATGCACTCCTCTTTCAGAAAGGCCTAAGAGTTGTGCACTTGCTTTGCTTTGTTTGGGCTTATAGTCTCTTATCAGCTTAGTATTTGGCTTCTGTAACAATTAAAAAACTAGAGTCAAGTGAAGACTGTCTCCGTGTGAGAAGAGAAGGCTCATGTGGGTCTTTTTGATGTTGGGCTCTAATCACATTCATCTCAAGGGCAAGAGCAATGTAATTACACAGAAATCTTAATTTAGGGTTTTGTGTGCTGAAAGCCCATGCAGTTTTCATTAAATATTTTGAAAGTTAAAACTTACTATATCATTTTCATAAATACTTTCTTTTCAAGCACCTTCAACAATGTGGTGATCTATAGCAGCATTTGATACTTGCATACTTGATGTGATCAAAAGGAAATAAACTTCATATTAATTTGTCTTTATCAAGCTTATGAGTATCAGGTTTTTGAAGGAACCTAGAAAGTACTTTGTAGTTAAAAGACAGACATTGTCATGACCCCATGAGCTTAGAATCATATCGTGTTCCCTTTTGGAGAGGATAGTGTTGAGTGAGCAGGAACTGCCTACAAATTGCTTTATTTCAAGTAATAACTAGTATGTTATTTCTAAGAGAATTATTTTTCCTCCTTAACCTAGATTTATTGAAGGAGAATTATAGGGGTGAGAAGAAAGTGTCTTAACACCTTGTTAGTGGAGTAGTGGAGTAAGCATGGGAGGCAGTTAGAAAGAGAAAGTTAGGGATGAGGTAATTAACAAAAGAAAAGAAGGTATAAATGAAATAGTGGCTCTGGAATTCCTGAGAAGAAGAGAGAAAAGAATCTGGGAAGTACTTATTTCCTTAGAGACCTCCTCAATGTTCTTTTTTTTTTTTGGCAGAGCTGGGATTGAACTCAGGTCCTTGCGCTTGCCAGGGAAGCACTTATTCCACTGAGCCATCTTTCCATTCTTCAGATAATCCACTATTACTGTGGACTGCTGGACTGTGTTTGATTGTTTCGTTAAGTTCAGGCACCTATAATAATTGAATGACAATGGAATGCCCATATTTGGCAAGATGAAACAAAAAAAGGGGGATACAAGGAAGAACTATTCTGTGTTTGTATAAACAGTACAGTTAGGGTAAATATGCAGTACTTCTGTATAATTCTATGAGAAGCAAGATTTGTGCTAATAGTGTTTGGACAGGATATTCTGTCAGCTTCTTGTACTATGGACAACTACTAGGAAGGTAACAAGGCAGAAAGTATTACTTATTGAAACTACTATAATTCAGCTTTACAAAATAAGATAAGTATACAGCTACATTCTCTTAATTCATTGATTAGAGACATCTGCTGTAATGGTGTTTGTAAGTAGACTATCAAGAATGTGTCTTGTGCAACAAAAAACCATTGTGAAAATAATATGCAATGTATTAATTATTGAATGTGTCCTAATTTGATTTGAAACTGTCTCATTGATATTTGTTCTTTAATAAAATTAAAAAAAAATCTGGCAAGTAAACACAGATATCTTTGAAACAGTTTTGGACGTGAAGGGGGCAAGTTGGTAGTTAATTAAATATAACCCAGTGACCAGTTGACATACTGGTGAACTCTGTGTTTTTTGATGTTGGGGTTACTTTGTATCCTGGGAATGGTAAAGTCTAATGGAAAAACTTAAACAAATTCTCATGGTGCCTTTAGCAGACTGTAAGAGGTACAAATGGGACCAGGAAAATAGAATGGACCAGCACTCTGCTTTTCTAAAAAATATAAATGGCACAAATTAAGACTGAACTGTTCCTACTCTGCTGGGTACTGCCCTCACAGTACTTGGAAACTTAGTACTCTGTGCTGTGATTGGAATTAAACAATAAAAGAAACATTGTGGAATTTAACAACAACTGTTATGTAGTTAAAGGCTTAAAAATGTTATACTCTCTTTTTCAAAGTGCTGCTTCTAGGAATCTATTTGCTAGGAGTAACCAGAGGTAACAGACTTATATTTAAAGATGTTTATTGAATTAACTTATGTTATGTGAAAGTTAGACAGTCTGAAAACAGTCTTAGAAATAATTTGATTAATCAACAATAGGAACACACAGAAGTGAATTATAGTACATTCAGAATGTAGGGTGTGTGTGTGTGTGTGTGTGTGTGTGTGTGTGTGTGTGTGTGTGATGCTAGGGTTCAAATCCAGGGCTAAGCAAGAGCCCTACCACTGTGCTATACTCCCACCCCCAAGTTCATGGTTTTGAATTGCATTTAATAATGGGAGATTTGAAATATATCATTATAAATGTTGGGTGGGGTAAAGAGTATTAAATAGTGTCCCTAGTTTTATTCATATGGGAGCATTTGTGTATACAATGTTCAGAAAATCTGTAAGAAAACATTTTGATATTGAATTGTAAGTCTTTGGCTTGTTTTGCTTCCTGGAAAGGGCTGTATTTTCTAAATTAAAAAAAAACACAAAGATAGCTACTCTTGTAACCAGAAAATGTTCTCAGGACAGTGTTGAAGTATCCCCTTTGACCCCACCTCTCCTACACATACCGTTAGGAAAAGCAAATTACATGCTTCGGGGAGAGTGCTGGGCATGGCCTTCACTGCTCTGGAGCTCTTTGCACTGCTGTGTGTACATGCAAGCTCTAAAATCAGGGCTTTCCTAACCAGTCAGTGCCAGAAACCACCACTGTCTCTGTACAGCTCTGGGTCATTGAAGTTGCTGAGACTGGTGGCTCTTCGCTGAGGTTGGCGCATGTTGATTTGCCAAGCAATGTGAAGAGTCTGGGATGTTATTCTGAGTCACAGTTTTAATATGTGGACTGAATGAACTAATAATGAGTGTGTATATATTAATATGGGTAATTATATTTATTGGCTTGTTTTGCTTCCTGGAAAGGTTTGTATTTTCAAAATTTAAAAAAAAAACACAGCTACTCTTGCAACCAGAAAATGTTCTCAAGACATTGTTGAAGTATCCCCTTTGACCCCACCTCTCCTACACATACCCTTAGGAAAAGCAAATTAGATGCTTTGAGGAGGGTGCTGGGCATGGCATCCTCCCCTACTACTGTAGAAAAACAGAACACCTGAGCAAGAGAAAAGAATTCCTCATTGATATTCACCACTAGGTCAGTGTTGGGAGTGACTGTCACACTTACATCCTTCAGGGATGCTATGACAACTGGTGGAATATGGGTGTGTTTTTCACTAGTAGACTGAGGCAGAGCAGCTGTCTCTCTTCCTTCCCCAAGTTGTGAGGAAAACAAAACAAAGCAACAACAACAACAAAATAAAATGAAGAAAACCTAAACTTAAGCTCCTTTGAAGCCTCACTGAAAAGGCTCCAGGGTTCTGATCTTAGTCTTTCTGGATGTATGAATTTTATAATCAAGGGACTTCTCCAGCGTCTGGGTTTCATCTCTTTTGAAATATTTAGGGAGATGAGAGTCTTCCTAGCACCTTGGAAACTTCACCAAGAAATGTGGTGTAGGCTGTAACGATTTGATGCTCTTCAGAAGATTAGAGATTTTATTAACTTTCTGGATGAGAGCAATTATTTTAGGTCAGTGGCTACAGAACTAAGTTTCATGGTGTGTGAAGAGTAAAATATTTCTAATTAGGTTTTCCATCATTACATTGTATAACTTCACCTTGTATCTTAGCCATTCCCATGTTGCAGGAGGTCATTTTTCAGGAACCCTGAGCTATCCAAGAAAGTTTTATTTTTTTCTCTGCACATCCACCTGTAGAATGCCCCTTTAGGAATGGCAAGAAAGACTGAATCAGAGTGTGATTCATAACTTTACAACCAAAGAATCCTCCCAGATACCTTTATTTTAGATACCTTTATTTTCAGGTATCTAATTTTTACCTGAAAATAAAGCAAAGAAAAACAACAACAAAAACAAAAAAGCAAAATCTATTTTGCTCCCTTTTTTGGATGTGGAGATATTTTTAAATTATTATGAAACTAAGCTTTTTGAGCTCGTATACTGAACACAAAGTGAAGGGGAGTGGGGAGAAATGATGGGACAGCAACACTGTCCAATACAGTGTGAACCATATGCATGTTTCTACGTTTCTAGCAGCCATGTTGGAAAAGTAAAAGAAGGCTGTGAGATTAGGTCAGCCAGATAGCTAAGAAGACTAAAGCGCCTGCTTAGGCAGACACAGTGACTGGGGTTCACCCCCCCCCCACCGCCTGGGGTGCACTGAGACAGCAACTGAAACAGCAACTGAGACTGGGCGTGGTGGCGTGCCCCTGTAATCCCAGCGCTTGGGAGGCTGAAAACAGGAGGATCGCTACAAGTCAAATAGATCTGTGGAGTGAGACCCTGTATGGTCTGTACTAAATACTTAAAAAAAATTAAAATATAAAGAAGGGTATGAAATTGATTTTAATGTTTTATCTAATCTAATATATCCAAATCATTCTACTATCATCAATGTGAAAGTACTAGATACATTTTATAATGTTTTTTCACACTGAAAATGCCCTATGTCTTTTCTCCCACAGAGCCTTAATCCAGCCCATTCACCTTTCAAGGGCTGATAGACACAGCTAGCTACTGGCTGCCATATTGGATGGTGCAGGATTGGGAAATGAAAACGTAAATATTAGGGGAAGGACTTTAAATATAGAACACAGTTTTAAATATAGGACAAAAGCTAGAAGGACTAAAGGAAAGCACAGCAGTTTGTTTGACTTGTAACTGCATGAATCTCACTCAGCCTCTCCCCATAATCTTACCTGATCTTTGCAGCCTAAAACAATAAAATGCTCTGAATTCCTACAGGTGTAGAGCAGCACTGCATGCACCATTCTAATAAATGTGAGCCACACAAATATTGATGAAACTTTTCTATGTCTATTGTGAAAGCCGTCTGTTATTTGGAGTTCCATTTCTGTCACCGATGCAATAAATTGTTGAGCTTAGATCACACTGTGTTTCATTGCCTTCCCCACCAGTACTTGGTAAACAATAAGAACTAGACAAATATTTGTTGCTTCGATTTTTCAGCTAGAGGGTACAGGCTAGAGGGAAGGCTTAATTCCATCTCAAGAGGAATGGCAGGTGTGCTGTGTTAGAGTCCTAAAGAGAATCATCATTTCACTTTCGGGTTTGTCACGTTGTATTAGGTGTTCAACACTCAGGAGGTGAGAAGTGGTTTGACTTTTCTCCTCTGTACCCAGACTTTTAAAATATTCTTATTTTGGAGGGAGGTTAGAGAGAGGCAAACTATCAGAGGAAGTAAAAAGCATTGAGTTGTATTTATGTACAAGCACCAACTCCCCATGGTGAATCGAATCATTATTTATTGGGCACATGTACTAATAACAATAAACATTTAAATAAAAAACAAAACTACACTTTAATCCATTTGGCTGACACTTCAGGCCCAGTGATGACCCTTATATCTTCTTGTACATAAAAATAATCTGGAATGCGACCTCCCAGGGTCCACGGATCCTCACTCCAGCCAGCACCCAGGTCCTATGTGGGAGTGGAACTTCTTCCATCAGACAGGCCTGGTGTGGAACCCTTGGGCAGAACTCCCTGCAGAAGACTAGAGGCAAGACCCACCCAGCCAATCCAGGAGCAGAACATCCGGCCAGAAGGGCATAGCAGGTTCACTTCCAAGGACTACAACAGGAAAAAGTGGAGCACAGCAGCCAAACCCAAGCCACACTCACCTGGACGAGTTTGAATTTGGTAGGGCTGGACCTGTGCTAAGGTAATAACTCTACCAAAGCTCTACACCAAAGGTCAGAGGGCAATGCTATACAAAATGACAAGGAGCAAAATGCATTCTCGGGCCCTGAGCCCACCCAGAACAAATGCAGGAGACAATAGTATAGAGGAAATTGGAAATCACATACCTGAAATCTCTGAAATAATAGTATCTGATGTAAAGAAACAACTGCAGAAAGTTATAGAGGAAATCAGATCAGAAATTATTTCTGAAGTAAAAAAAGAAATGATAACTATAATGAAGTACTAAGTGCTTCTAAAGAAAACACTGATAAAAAATAGAGGAGAATAGAAAAATAATGGAATCCTGAATGAGCAATATAGGAAAGAAATAGAATGCATGAAGCAGATACAAAATGATACACAGAAATTAAAATCTCAATCACAAGCTGGCAAAACCATTTGAATGAAAGTGAAAATAGACTTTCAGACCTTGAAGACACCATTGCAGCTAGTGAAAAGGTAAGAAAAGATCTCTTAAAAACATGAATGCAGGAAGAAAAATAATTCAAAATTTGCAAGATGATGCAGAGATGAACAATGTGAGACTAATAGGCATCAATGAGAAAGGAGTCGATACAAATGCTATAAAAAGAATATGGGCAGAGGAATAGCAGAAAACTTCCCAAACATGGGGAAACAATCTGGCATTCAGGTAATTTAGTTAAAGCATATAGAACTCTAAATAACATCAACCACACCTAGACATATAATAATCAAGATTCCAGAAATTCAGCACAAGAACAGTATTCTAAAAGCCACTAGAGAAAAGAAACAGATCACGTTTAAAGGAAAACCCATCAGAATAATGGCAGATTTCTGTTCACAAACCATCAAGTCAAGAAGAGCATGGAGCAAAGTACTTCAAGTCAAATTGCAACCCAGACTGATACACCCTGCAAAATTCTCTTTCAAATTTCATGGAGAAATGAAATACTTCCATGATAAAGAACAACTAAAGAATTTTATGACAACAAAGCCAACCCTACCCAGACTACTAAAAGATATTCTAGAGAGGAATCAAAGTGACCACAACTCCATGAATGAGAATGGAAAGAACTGACCAAATAGGGCAAACAAACACGGGAGAAAAAGAGGTCTTTCAGTTATTCTTTTGTATACAGCAGCAAAATGTTTCCATCAGCATACTCTACAAATGGACTTCTCCATGATTCTGTCTTGGATATCAAGGAAATAGCAGTAGCTCAGTCCCACAAGTGACACCTGGTCACCAGCAAGTGTCATGGACACTGTCCATGTCCATCACATACTAGAACTGTGTAATATCCTATCCCCAAACTGTTAGAAGTGCTGGTCAGTATTTTTGTTATGTTTTATTCTTAGTAATTCTTTATTATCATGAAAACTTTTTCTTAGTTGATATTTTTGTATATATTAACCTAATCAAATACTATGTGAATACTCTGAATTGATCACAGATGTACATATGATACACTACATTCTGGCCTCTTAGTTGGACTCACAATTTAATTTTTTGAATATTATTTTGCAATGTTTATTTTTGAATTAATATTTAATTTTCTGAATATTATTTAATTTTTGTTCTATGATTTATACTGTTTCCTTGACTTACAATGTAGTTATAAGGCATGGTATGTTTTTTTCTCCTAGTATTAGAAACTTCAAAAAGTATATTTGCATTTTCTGTTGATTTTCTATTAGTTTTTCTTTATCTTTTCACACACACACACACATCTATCTATCTATCTATCTATCTATCTATCTATCTATCTATCTATCTATCTGTCGTCTATTAATCTATCTATCCTGATCTAGATTGATACTATTTTGTGGAAATCTTCAAAGACCTTTTAAATGCATTCATCTAATATAATTATATTTTCCTTAGTCCTACATAACTGCCATTTGAGAGCTCTTTATTCTTCATCCAGGACCATACAGCAACTTCTCTTGCCTCTTGGATTATGGTCTTTGTTATTTTCTATATGCTACATCTGAAGGTATTAAAATAGTTCAAGTTTGTATAACTGGAAAATATTTTGCTTTTAGTTTTCAAGATATGTTTACTAAGTATAAAATACAATGAGGACAGATCTTTTTTTTTCAGCCCTTTGTATAAATAAGTCTAGTTTCTTACCGAATTACTCTTTTTCTTTTTTTCTAATGTGGAATAAGACGCTATTTAATTTTGTTCTTCCATAGCTAATATTTTTCTATGTATATGCTTTAATGATTTTTTTCTTTATAATTTGTTTTGGACAATTGCATTTTCAGGTATCTTGCTATGATTTTATTCATATTTCTTGTGCAAAAGTTTCATTTTTCTTGGAAATGTGGTGTTACAATTTTAACTAAATTCAGAAATTTTAAATCTTTAAATACTTATTGCCTAACCTCTTCTACTTTGAGAATTCTAATTATATGAATATAAGTTTCTTGATTTTGGCACAGAGTGAACTATTATATGACTGATCTGTAAACTCTTCATGTTTATTTTAGATAATTTTTATTGTTATATTCATTTAAGTTTGCAAATAATTTTTTGCAATGTGCAATCTATTAATCTCATGGCATGTATCCATTTCAGAAATATTTTTGTAAAATTCACTGCCTACATCTTGTATCTTTCACATTTCAATATTTGCCTGCAATTTTTAATTTTGTATATAATTATTACTGATTTTCAATAAAGTTAATAATGAGTTAAATTATTTATGTGGATGAACAGTGACATATATTTAAGAGCTGCTACTTTCTCCTTTGTGTTCTTTACAACAATAAGTTGTTAATGTTTTTAACAATTTTAGCACATAGCATATGTGCGTTAGAATTCTTTTGAAGTGTGGTATTTTACAGTTGCCTCCATTTTTTCTCTGTGACTATAATTGTTGAAGGAACAGACTTGTCCAGAGAGCCAAGGCAATTTATTTTTACTGAAGCCTACCTAAGAACTGCTTAGGTAGCTTTCTTCTGCAAGATTAAACGCGACCTTCACAGAATCATGTTAGCATGGCCAGCAGCTAGAAAAATAAAGACTAAAACAAACCTTCAGCAACAAAATTCCCAGCTGCTCAGTGGGTCAGAACTTTTCTGATTACTTTCTTCCAATAAAAACACTGTAGATTAGTTTTAAGTGAATTCTAGTAGGGCTGGGGATTTGTAAGTGACAGAAGAACAAAAAATGCATAATCTCATTTAAAAATAATTCTGAAGGCACGTCCTTATTGCCTCTTTCTTGGGATCTTAGGAGTTGGCTCATATGGGGACATATGACTGATATGCACTATTTAACAGACCTCTCAAGTTAAGGACCTCTAATTAGGATGGGAAAGTGGGGATGGAGATATCTATCAAGAGGCTGTTATCCAAAGAGCACCTGTCTGGGAATCTGAGGTGTTCTAGTGCTCCCAGGGAGCCATAGCACCAACACTGCTCCCTTCTTCCCATGTAGAATGAAGGTAGAAACTTGGGGTACTTGCAAGGGAAGCCCAGTAGGGAATGCAGGCTAACTGCTCCTTCAGCCTTTGGGTGTGGCCCTCTGTGGGACTAATGTATTCAGGGTGAGTTGAAAATATAGGAGAGGATTTGCTTCTCTCACAAGTGCTTTGATGCATCAGGAACTCTTTGCAGTTCTTCAAAGTGTAATTACAATATGGGAGATGGGGTAAAAAGGCTGCTCAGTAGAAACAATGGACTATTTTGATTATTCAGTCATTTAATTAGTGTTTATGCTAACTGTATGTAGAGGGAAGTATTAAAGGGAAGAGAAAGGATCAACTTGGATTTGAGCTAGCTGGTTTGAAGATGTGGTATCTGGTCCTCTAGGAGGTGAAATTGTCCGGATGGAAATGACAAAAGCAAATGAGTAGACAAGGATGACAACATTTCCTACAGGGATTATAGATTTTCTCCAAATCCCTCCTCTCACCTTGGTGGTGCTAGGATTGAACCAAGGGCTTTGCCTGAGCAGTTTTTTTTTTTTTAATTTTATTTTGAAATAGGGTCTAAATTGCCTAAGCTGTGTTGAACTTGTGATCCTTCTGACCCATTCTCTGAGTGCTGTTCTTCTTCTCTTCATCAGGTTGTTTCAGATTGTAGGAGAAGCCACAGTGATTATTTATTTATTTATTTATTATTTATTATTTTTGTTTTATTGAAGTACAAATATCAATGAGGCAGTTTTAAGATACCTTGACAAGATGGGTTTGATAAATTAATGAATTGCAAACTGTTTTCATAATGTTTTGGTATCATAGAAGGTGCATACATGATATTATACTTACAGACATTATTATACCATATGCCTCTTATCAGTAAATTAAGAGAGTGTAGCTGTTTGCGTATCTTATTTTTTATACCTGAATTACATGGAAGATTCAATAATTAATACTTTCTACCTTGTTATTTTCCTAGTGGTTGTCCATAGTACTGGAAGCCGACATAATATCCTGTCCAACCACCATTAGTGCAAATCTTGCCTCTCATAGAATTATGTAGAAGCACAGCGTTATCTATCCCAACTGTACTGTCCATACACACACATCATGATTCTTCCTTTCTATACACCTTCCTTTGTCTACACCTGTAGATGGGCACTCCATTGTCATTCAACTAACTTAGGTGGCCACAGTGATTAAAGTGATGGATTCTTGGGTGAAGGCATACATGGTACTTTTCTTAAAAAAACAGATTCTAGATAGATTATAAAGGAGGTGTGAAACAATATATTGTTTGTTGTTGTTTGCTCATGGTTCTTACACACTCAGATTGGTTTGTCTGCAGAACACTTGTTTGGTGTCTTGTCCTTCAGGAAAATGGATGTGGCAAGTCTTGATAGTTATCTCCACTGCCTTCCTTCTCTTCTATCCACATTGATGCTTGACCAACCCTTCAGTTTACTAAATACAGTATTCCTGCCCTAAGCCCTCCCTACAGGTTTGTACTAGGAGAAGCTAGCTTTTTGTGTGATTAGTAGTGGCTTTCTTCTCATGGACGTCATCATGAAGGTGAAATGAATCCTGTGTTAATTTAAAAAATACAGGAGCATTCTTGTGTGTGTGAGACTCTGTGTATGACTGTGTAGTCACAGTGAATACAGTGGCACCTCAGCTCAGAAACTGAATTTGCAACCAGAATCCTGGGAAGAATTAAGATCGTGAACTGAGGTACCACTGTACTTCATAGCACCTGATTTAAGGTACAGTTGCTATCCGCAAGATGACTGAAGAAGTAGAGGCAGCAAACTTATAAAATTTACTGTTCTCAATATCTTTAATGGTGTAGTTCTGTGGTGCTAAGTATGTTTATTTTCAGAAAAATTTTGTTAGTGCACTTTGTAGTACATAGTGTTTATATTCCTTGTGTGCGGCTGGTTCACGTCACCTCTTAATTTCTTTTTCCATCCGCTCTCCCCTCCTTGCTCTTTCCATCTCTTAATCCCCTTTCCATTGGAGAAAGATCATTTGTGCAAAAACAATTCAGCTGAACTGTGTTTACACTGTCCTGCAACCATCGCCACTAGACTGACCTTTGTCATCTCAACCAGAAAGTCTGTTCATGTTAAATAATAATTGTTCACCTCAGCCTCAGGTGACCGTTCTTCTCTCTGCCTCAATGAAACTGACTGCTGTAAATGTCTCATACTTATTTATTTACATATTTATTTGTTTTTTAATTCTGGGGATTGAACCTAGGGTTTTCACATGGAGCTGCATACCCAGGTTTCCTTCCTTTATTTATTTATTTATATAGTTTATTGATTTTTTATTTTGAGACATGTTATCTCTAAATTGCAAAGTAGACCGGGCTGGTCTTGCACTTGTAGTCCTCCTGCCTCATTGTTTGAGAGTGCTGAGATTATTTTAGGTGTATGTTTTTTAAAGATTGAATAATTGGTCTATAATTTGTTAATTCATTTATCTATTGCTATATACTAGGGTTGTTATTGCCTTCTGGATATTGTTAGTAAAATGGTTATAAATGTTGATATAAAAATATCTCAAGACTTGTCCCTGGTTTCAGTTCTTTCAAGCCACTGGAATTTCTGTGTCATATGGTAATTCTGTGTTTAAATTTGTTGTTGTTAGTGGTTTGTTTTGTTGAGATAGGATCTTGCCGTGCATTGCAGGCTGGCCTTGAACTCACTGTGTATCTTAACTTGGCCTCAAATTTAGAGCCATCTTCTTGCCCCAGACTCTGATGCTGGGATTACAAGCATGCACCACTATGCCCAGTTTATGGTGAACATTCTGAAGAACCATTAAACTATTTTCCATAGTGGCTAAGCCATTTGTTTGACATTCCTATCAGCAATGAACCAGGTTTCCAGTGTCTCTATATCTTTATAAACATTTGTTATTTTCTGTTTCTGGCTTTGGTTGAGAACCGTCCTGATGGTTACAAAGGATACCTTAGTATGATTTTGATTTACATTTCCATAATAATGAATGACAGAACAACTTTTTATGGGGAAATAGATGTCCAAATTCTTTGTTTGTTTTTCAACTGTTTGCCTGTAGGTTCTTGAATTGTATCCAGTCCTTTGTGTGTGTGTGTGTGTTTTCCAAAAGGAGATAATAATATGATCTGAGGGACAAAGATTCTTCCTCACTACTATATGTATAGCATGCAACATGAGACAATTTTCAAAATTTTGAAGTGCTGTAAAGCTGATAAAAACACACACTGGGAGTTGAGTGATGCCAGAATGAGGTGAATCAGAGTGCACTAGTAGATGGAAAATCAGATAAAAGTACCCAGCTTCTCATAAATGCTAGAATTGGAAATTTACTTTGTGACTGCCTTGCTGAAATCATATAACTTCCTTAGTCTGCAGTGGCCAGATTGAGTACTGAGGGAGTTTTATTGAACTGTGGAGGAATTTATTTTTTTCTGTTTTAAATCCTAAAATTTCTAAGGAGAGGAAATCTTGAATGTGGAGGTAAATTAATTGTATCAGTTTCTGGCAGGGTAACTACTCCACTTGGGGAGGAGGAACCCCAGGTTCAGCAAGTATATGGTATGTCAGGGTAGAGGTGGGTCAGAGCAGCCCTATAACACCAACTAGGAGCTTAAGAATTTAAATATAATCTGCACAAAAAGGGTTCATACTACTACTTGAGTGGATGGGAAATTTTTTTTGCTGTAAGTAAATCCGTTAAGTAGAATAAAAACATTTATGTGTTTGTTGTGAATAAGATGAGGGGCTTCCTTTTGTTCTGATAAGAGCTGTAATAGGTGAAGAGATTGAGGTGTCAGCTCCTGAGTTTGTTGGCTTACTTTTTCATGTTGCCCAAGTTTTTTTTTATTTCTATCTGTCCTTCTCAAAACCTTAGCCCCTATGGAATAACATAGCCTTGCATGGAAACAAATAAATTATCATTAAGATTGAGTTCTAACTAATTGATAAGGTATATAACATCTGTGACTGACTTAAGACAAAGTAGTGGGGCCAGCGAGATAACTCAGTGGTCTAAAGCGCCTGCTTAGGCAAGCTTAGGCAAAGTGCAGGGACCACAGTTCAATCCCATGCACCATGTGCATGCCAGCCTCACCCCTGAGGGGTGCTGAGCCTGCCACACACACAGCAAAAAAAGACAAAATAGTAATAAGAATTACCAAGTTTTATTATTTCCTTCAAAGATGGGACAACAATTTTAAAATCTTCTTAAAACTAGCTGAGAGTACTGAAAAACAAACATGATAGTGATTACATTGAAGTGAATTCTTTTCTGCAAACAAGTGCTTTAAATAAAACTCAAAGGAATTAATTCCTTCAGCAGATGTTTTCGAACAGCTGTGTACAAAGCACTGTGCTGTGAAGATGTAAAGTTGAAAATTTCCCATCCATGTTCTCAAAGACTTGTAGTTTAGCGAGACAAACAGGTAACAGCCAACTACAGTTACACACAAAAAAGAGATATAGGCGTCACAGAAGCACAGCAAGCAAAAGGCCAAGGGAGAGAAGAAGAAAGAGCTATCTCCTGGACCAGAGAAAGGGAGTTGTACTTCCCGCTTGCTTCTGGAAGGAGAGAGGCAATGTCGTTTGGTGGCAAACGGGCGAGCAATGCATTTGTGGTTGAAAGAGCATTAAGAACAGTCAGGAAGGATTGACAAGCTTTTTCTGCTCTGGGTGGCTGGTGCATTATGGGTAAAATGTTAGAGCGAGCCCCTGGTGGCCACATATCTGATTCAGATCGTGAGTTCCTATTTGTCCCAGCAAGGAGAGGTTTTTGTTCTGGGCATAAAGCAAGGTGTTTTTTTGGGATGGTTACTGAGAATTTGTAACAGTTTCCTCATTTGCATTTCAGAAAAAGATGGATGATAGCAGTTGAGTGTCACAGCTGTGCACCTGGGGAGTGTAAGGGGTGCATGTGTATTTGTAGTCTGTAGATTGAGAAGATTTGGACAGTGCTTTTGACAATAACAGGTACTGTCTTTGAA
>PVKA01025310.1:0-33101 GCA_004027165.1 Ctenomys sociabilis
AGAATACCTGGGAACCAGGGAAGAAGACCTAACTGTTCTCCCAGTGCAGAAACAGAAACAACAAATTCTGGAGTCGGAGGTAGGGAAGCCAGCAAAGGACAGTGGCAATGGGAGGGTGCATACTCTAGCTCCCAAAGCTTTTGTGTCTATAACAGAAGCTTTAAAACTGACAAATGGAGATTGTTTGTTTGTTTATTTGGTTGGTTGGTTTGGTTTGGTTTGGTTTGGTTTGGTTTGGTTTGGTTTGGTTTGGTTTGGTTTGGTTTGGTTTGATTTGGTTTGGTTTGGTTTTGGCCCTAGCCTTTCAAGGTCAATGAGGACTCTGCACATAAGAGAACCTGCACTGTAACATCCTGTACCTCAGTTTTGTCCCAAATTTTCTGATCAAAGAGACTAAGGGACCACAGAGGAAACTGATCAGTGATGTAGTGTGTGCTTACGGAGAGTCATACGGAGAGAAAACATTTTCTGAGGCTTTCACGGAAAGCTAATTGGTCAAGAAATAGCTGTGACTCATCCTCATGGCTGACACTGACAAAGAATCTATAAACTTTGTCAGGGTTACAGAGTAAATGCTGGGGATTTGACTAACATTGTTAGATACAGAAGTTGTATTTCTTGTTATATAGGTCTTGCTTTATCTTGGTCTTAACCATCAAGCAGAGGAGTATAAAACTGAGGTAGAAAAAGGAAAGCCATATTAATATGCTGAGCTGTAAAATACTCGAGTCAAGTTCTGACATTGCCAGTCATGAGGATAACCCACTACTATTATGTACCACTGGAGTATATTAAATTAATTTGCTGAATTCATGCACCTACAATATTTAAATGGCAATTTAATATTCATCTCTGACGAAACTAAACAAAAAAAGGGGATACAAATGAAGGGCCATTTTGTATCTCTATATACAAAATTGTAAGGATAGAGATACAGCTACTTTCTCTTAATTCAGAGAGAAGAAAGATTGTATTAACAGTGTTTGGATATGATATCATGTCTGCATCTTGTACTATGAATAACCACTACAAAGGCAACAATATGCAATGTATTAACCGCCCTAATCGGTTTTGAAATTGTTTCGTTACTATTTGTTTCTCAATAAAATTAAAAAAATCAATTCAGAAATAAAAAATAAAATAAATAAAACTGAAAATTCTTGGTAAAGAATTAGTACAATGCCTTTGGAATATATATTTGGAGAAGATATCAACCATGTGGAGCAGAGAATTAAACAGACAGAGTGTCAGACCCAACAGCAAGGTTTGTAGGGACCCCAGCCATAAGACTAGGCACAAGTTGGAAATGCACACTGCTCTCAGTCAGGCTGGGCTGCACACTTAGCCCCAGGAAAGTACCTAAGGTCCTTGTTCACAAAGTAGTAAAGAGCACATACTATCCTCACATGAGAGAAGACTGAATGCTTTTTGTATCGTATTAAAGAAGTTTTTAAAAAGCAAGTCCAGAAAACCCACTTTCAATAAAGCCCCTGTGACATGAAAGCAGAACTCGTGGAACCAGCCTTTCCTGTGAGTAAATATATTTCCCAGTAGTAAAACTACCAAGAAACCTGATAAAATAATGATTGTTAAGTCATAGCACCCCAGCCACAGAGAGAGTGCACCCAGGAGGTCCAGCATGGAGGAACCTTGGAAACAGAAGTTAAGTCCTAGAGAGGTGCATGGCCTGGCCACATACCTAGACACCAACTGTGCATGGTGCATCAAGGCACCCATGTGGACCACCCTGGGCAGACACAAGGTGCTGACACTACATGGGCTCAAAGAGTGCTGTGAGACATGTGAAAGGAGACAGTGTGTGGTTTCAGCTGGATGTAGAACAACACCCTGAGGCTGTGGCCCAAATATATGGTCAGTAAGCCAGTGGGACTGAGGCTGTGTCTCTTCTCACACTGCATATGAGTCAAGCAGCAATATCAGGACCCTGAGTCCTACATCAGTGGGCACAGAAATGACTCCTGACCCCTCCTAGCTTGCCTTTCCTGGGTAGGCAGCCTAGGAGTTAAAAGGCCCCAGATGGCAACACTGTTTGGGGACAATTCTTAACCTGAAAGAGAGCCCAGTGCATCTGTCCCAAATGAGGCAAACACCACCTGAGTTGGTGGTGAGCAAGTCTCAGGCCAATTGTAGGTAGAGCACTCCCCCACACACACCCTCCCCAAAGTGCTCCTAAGGGTACCACACAGTGGTCTCCAAACTTCCAGAGTGCTACTCTTGGCCAATCCTGCTCTAGGAGCCTCTCACCTCCTGGGGCCAATGCTCAACTGTATTCTAGAGTGGGATTTGGGCAGGGTCTGTGTCACTGTGATATTATTTTTACAGTTACAGCTGCTATACCACAGAATCATAGCTCTGATTAAAAACCTAGCCCCGAGGCCCCACCACAATGTCCCCATAGAGAATTGCTAAACACATACCCAGGCTTCTGAACAGAAATAGGGTGGTGACTACACAGATAGCAGCCATTATCCAACCCTTGGGGTGGGGTCAGGGCCCCACTCATGGCCTCCAGGACCATATCAAGAATGTGTGCCCCTCCCAAGGGGCTCATGATGAGGAAGAGCAAAGTCACCCAAACGGCAGTCAGATCTCAATCCAGGAAAACAAGGCTCCCAGGATGAGAGCCACAACAGACCTGCAGCTCCACAAAATCCCACCTCAGATTGATCAGTATACAGGTGATTTTCAGGCATTATGGCCATTTTCAGGCATTATGGCCCCCAGATCTGCAGGAGCAACCTGAGCAGAAGGCTTCCCTGCCCTAGGTTTGCCTCTATGGGTACTGCCTGCCATATGCAGGGCCAATAGATCCACACCCAAGAGTGCCCCCCACCCTACACCCACACTGTTCATAGTCACACTACTCATACCCTACACTGTCAGCAACCTACACCACTCTCCAGGTGCTGTGCCCCACACCCAGCATGCACTCCAACACTTGCTGCTGGAAAATATAACAGCTGCATTTGGGAATAGAACAGGGAGGTTAGGGACAAATGGTCGTCTGGATCACCGACACTGACCACCAGCTGGAGCATGTACTTATGCCCACTTGCTTTTCTGTGGTTCTTTCTGAGAGACACAATCAGAGGCTCAGCTAAATGTAGAATTTCCCTGAGCACCCACAGTTCTGTAGGTCTTATCATTCTTCGTGTTCCCCAACATAGCCCACTAGGGAGCCCCAGATGCAAACTGAAGTACAAAGCCTAGCCAACTTCACTTACTTCTCCAGCACCAGCTCCCAATCGCATTTTTATTCTCTGGGGAGTTCAACAAAGACACATGTGTGGCCAGTGGGGAAAGGCTTATTTCCTGCCACCTGCCCCTGCCATGTACAAGGGCCATATCTGAGGGCCTTTGTTGGAAAACACAAATCCGTAATGCTGGACTACACTCCCTGCTGCACTCATGAGATAACCCTTAGAAGGTGGGGGATTTGAAGTCCCCAAGACTTTAATTTGGTATGAGCAGGGCTTTTTGTGAAGGGCTCCCTCACTGTGGTACTACGGTAACTACCACAGTGATGGATCCAGCAGCAAAAACTATCAAGCACCCACATGTTGAGGCTCCACACTCTCAGATGCTATGAGGAGCTGAGGTCAGAAACTGCCTGCCTCCATCTATCAGGTTCAGATCATGCACAGCATGCTCCCACCAATTTTGAGGGCCAGAGGCAGCTATAAGGACACCACCAACACTAGGCCTCTGCCCCTGCACTCTGCTGCCCAGATCCCAACAGCAATGGCAAGACCTAGCCTGATACTTTAACATGGCCCACCTTTCTGGAATCAGTGTCAGTGTCACCAGAAACTGCAGTATGACTTATAGGGCCAAAGCTCAGGTAGCTGCACTAAGCCACCCCCAGAAGTTCCCACTCCAACCATCCACATCTAGTTCCCCCAAGGCAAAGGTGCCTTCACTGAAGTCAAGCCCCTCTCAAAGGGATCCCCAGGTCACTGTAGATACTGAGAGAAATCCGCAGGTCACTTGAACCACAAAGACCCCCTGCTGGAAACTACCTGGGAGCTTTAGGAGGTTGACCTCATCCCATGAAGTCAAAGATACTAGAGTTCATGGAGATAGGAGTCCCTAGCTTGTTTCTGACCCCAAGAAAAGCAGATCTCATTCATGGCCTATCATAAATCCACTTGGCCCTCCCTGTCCCAGGAAAGCTCCCCATTATCCCCACCTCCAGGAGCCCTTTGGGTTATTGTCAGGGTTTGTCAAGTTGTGGTTTTTCTATGAGGATGATGAAGGTATTTTAGCTACCACAGTGATTCAGCTAATAGCAGGAACAAGGGCCAGCTGTACCCCACCCCAGACCCATCCAAGCTTAGTACCCCTGAGGCCATGCTCTGACCTCAGGACCATCATGTATAGCTGCATAAAGCAGGCTGGGCTCCTCCAGGCTTACCGTTGGCTAAGACCTACATTCTGACTAGACTGTCACTTGTCTCAAGCAGCAGCCCTGAGCTTATCCAGTGTCTCTACTATCCCATGTGTTACAAGAACCCCGTCACCTTGGGATTTCAGGATAGCACATTGCATCCAGCCTCCTCAAGTGTCACAGTCAACGAACAAAGCACAGACTTGTCGTCCCCCTGAAGTCAACTCCAGGGCCCTGATCCCTCATAACCATCCTGATGGTAGACTCCAAAATGCTGAGCAACCTAGGCTAGCTTTCTGCTTCTGGATGTACATTGATCCCCAAGTGCCACCACGGCCCATCAGATATGCCCAGAAGACTGCCTATAGCTGCAAATTAAGGTGAAGGTGCAGTTAAGGCTAGCCACCTGGCTAAGTTCAGCTCACTGCTGCACCACAGCAAGGCTGCTCAGGCCCCATCAAACCACACCATTCTTCCTGGCACAGAAGAGATACACTTATGTGCAAGCTGGAAAGGCAGTGCTGATGCTAGAACTCGATGAAACCTGGAGCCACAGCAATGGAAGGTATTGAGGTGTGAATCTGGACATGATTCTGTGCACATAGCCTGGGACCTGATGAGCAGGACACTCTGAGAGGCTCATGTGGAGCTTTGAGGTCCCCAAGGAGCAATCCTGTTGGGGCTGAGGTCTCTTCCTCTCTTCGCCTTTCCTCTCTTAAGGAAGTCACTGTGGCAGGAAGTCAGTCTCCCTTCATCCAAAGCCCTCTTAGACAGGGAGACCGATGCTCAGACAGTTAGTGAGGAATGGATATTGTCGCGCGCAACCTCGCCAGCAAGGAAGACGCGACAACCAGCTCTTCTCTCCGTGGTTTATTCAGCACCCCTATACAATCTTCTTCTACTTGCCTGCTCCGCTCCTCCGCCGCTCCTCCCCGGGCAAGCCCGCCCCAAGCTATATACCACAAGGCGTCCAACCCTGGAGTGACACGTGGGCACAGCCGATAAGTCCAGGTACACGGAAGCAACGCCCTAGTCTTAGCCTTAGCCAAATGAGAAGTTGTTTGCTATGGAGAGCACTCACCCCCAGGTGGGGGTGGAAGGCGGAAGCCAGCACCGTCTTTAAGGTGCGGCTGTTCGCAGCTCTCCACAGTAAGTTGTTTGTTATGGAGAGCACTCACCCCCAGGCGGGGGTGGAAGGCAGAAAGCCAGCACCGTCTTTAAGGTGCGGCTGTTCGCAGCTCTCTACAGGATATGGCAGTGCTTGGAGGCATGAAGACAGAGGCAGGATGCAGATGCCAAGCTCAAGTGAACCAGTCCTTTTCTGGGGTTAATTCAGTAAGGCCTGGGAACCTAAACCAAGGACTTCCTGCTCGCAGCTCCACCTATGGCTCAGGGTCCCTGGATCACCCTTCTGAGGGTCTCAGTGGAAATAGGGTGGCAGTCCTAGGCCATTGGGAAAGGACATATTGTTAGGGCTTCTGTCACTGTGATTATGGAGTAGCTACCACAGTGATATGCACTGTTCCCAAAATACCCCTACCTCATGTGGCATGGGCCTTGTACCCTCCTGCTACTGAATACTAAACAATCCTGTCTTCAACTTCATGACCAGAGGAGATGCCAAGAAACTGGAGGGGTGAGGTGCTTACCCACATCAGGGTCTAGAGCAGGAGACCTGAAAAGAAAATCTGTGACCACCAGTATTGACCCTTCCTGATGTCCTCACACCTCAAAGTCCTGATCTTCCCTGTCCTATGCAGGTTCACTAAGCCATCAGATCCTGTGGAGGATAGAGGAAGAGTGGCTCAGGGTTCTCACCCTATAGCCTTCAGGTCTTCTGGACACAGACAAGAAGAACATCAGGAAAGTTTGGCATGAAGCTGCTTTGCATCAGGTCTGTTTCTGACAGGCTCCATGAGTGTACTTAGGTCAGGGCTGGTCAGGTTCTCCTGTCCTAGATGGGAAGACCCCTGGGCCTAGAGCTCACCTCACCTGATGCCCTGTGACCACCTGCCACTGGTCATCTACACTGTCTTCTGTGCACTAGAAGGAAGTTGTGAACAAGGTCCATGTGCAGCTCAGTACCATTGAATGGGAGGCAGTGGCTTTGGCAGAGCCCCATGCATGGACATAGACAGACTCAGGTTGAACAGAAAGTCCAAAGACTGGAAATTTCTAGGGCTTAGGGAAAGATGGACCAAGGTTTTCAGTAACTACCATGGGGTTAGTCAAGTTCTAGAAAGATTCTGACCTCAGCCACATGGAGGCACCACTGGAAAGGTTTTTGTTGAAGTCTGTATCACTGTGACTGGTATAACTACCACAGTGCAACGCAGTCAGCCAGAAACTACTCCCAACAGACAGTCTCATGAAGACGATAAGGTTTTGGTTCTAAGAACGCTCAGCAGGAGAGGGGCAACCCGAGTTCTCGGCCCAGCAACACATGGCCCATATCACAACTAGAGATCACAAACAACCCACTCACTCCTGCTAAAATTTCTCTGAAGCTGAAGGGTTGCATCACCAACTCAGCCCTAGAAAACCTTGTGCAAAAGCTGTATGTGCATCCCAGTATGTGGCCTAGGAATTTGTGCAGGTATGAGGCACAGTGGCTATACAGTAGTGGTTGGGACTCACAGTGGCACAAGCCACACATAAAACTCAACCTGCAGGTGCCCAGAGACCAGGCACCAGCCCCATTTGTAGGAAGCTTCTACCCACTGCACATGGTAAGGATGGGGACCTGGGCAAATTTGCATAGCTCCAAATCACAGTGGTATGATGGTAGTTACTACCACAATGAGAAAGACTGTGTCCAAAACTGTTCTTTCAGGGTCCCTTGAGGTTCAGCTCTAGGTTGCACACATACCCTGGCCACCTGTGAGCCTCAGCCCCTCACATGTATTTAGGAATTCCAGTTCTTTTGTGTGACATAGCTGGATGTCCTCATTTCCCTGTCAGGCTCTGGTGGCTCTGTTTAGAGCTGCCCATTCAGTTCCACAACCCTCAAGGAGAAAGGGAAAGCTGGCCCCTGCTATTATTTCCCCAGCCAGAGAATTCAAGGAGTCAGTCTCTGGGCCACACAAAGAAGATGTTACACAGACACAAAGGAAACTGTGAGGTCTGCTGAGGGAGCTCACATGTTGAGGACCAGAGCCCAAGGAGGATACAGTCTCTCTTGGAGGAGCAGTCCTGGCAGCTACATTGTTGCAGAGTCATTGAAACCCCAGGCTAAGGCAGTACATTGTAACCTGGAACTCCATCATCTGTGCGAAAAGTGGATCTCTGGGCCCTCACAATGCAACGCAGCCCACCACAACTTTCTTGATCCTCTCTCCCAGTGGTAGCCAGGGTCTAGACTTCCTATGTCTCCCATGCCTGGAAATTCACTTTACTGCCTGCCTTCCCATAGAGGAGAGGGCTCAGGCTGTCACTTGTGACCCCTGCCCTGGAAGAACTGTTTGCACCAAAAACCCACACCTGTGTTGGACACAGGTAGGACAGTGGGCTCAGATCAGTGCTGAATTCCACCCGAGTCTCTCCTGAAATGAGCCAGTCTAGGATCCAGAGTGAAGCCCAGGGCACAATTTTCAGGAAGTATATATGTCCAGGCTAGTCACAGAGCCCAAGAACCTTCTTGTGCCCCTTCCTGCTGTCCTCATCTCTGTTTTCTGTGAGACACAGCATAGGCATAGCCCTGCATATGCCACAATCACAGCCACAAGCCCTCCTTCCTTCCTGACCTAGGAGCAGACATGGACTTTTGTGTAGGCTGGAAACATAGTACTAGGGAAAGAATAGGATGAAACCCAGAGCCACAACCATGAGAGGGTGGAAAAGGGAACCTAAGTAGAAGTCTGTGCATATGTTGCAGGACCTCATAGGCAGAAAACGCTTAGAGGCCCATATGTACATTTGAGGTCTCCCCTAAGCAATCCTATTACAGCTGATCCCTCTTCTTCTCCTCACCTAAGGAAGTCAATGTGGCAGTGAATCTGTCCCCAGTGATCTACAACCTCCTAGAGTGGGATATTGAAGCTAGGACAGTTAATGAGAAGAGTGGGCGCCCTACCCATGGAGGTGCCTGGGGACATGAACACAAATGCAGGATGCAGATGCCAAACTCAAGTGAACTAGTTCTCTTTGGGGATTAATTTAGTGAGGCCCTGGACCATTCACTTAGAGCTTCCTGCTCCCAGCTCTGCCCACAACTCAGGAACCCTCTGTTCAGATTCCACAGGAAATAGGGTGACAGCTCTGGGACCTGGGGACAAGACATATTGTTAGGGTGTCTGTCACTGGGTATATGGAGTAGCAACTACCACAGTGTTGTGCACTGTGCTCAAAATAGCTCTGCCCCATCTGGCATTTGGCTGTTCCACTCCTGTCATCTTCCCAATGCCCAATAGGATAGTTACCTCCTGGATAATCTGACCCTCCACTGCATGACCACAGCAGATGCCATAAAGCTTCATGGTGAGTTACGTACTCCCAACCAGTGTCCAGAGTAGGAGAACTGAACAGAAAAATATTGATGAGCAAGAATATTAGCAAGAAATTTAGAAATCAAACAGCATTTTTTCTTGTCACTTGTTTTCATTTATTATCCTATTTATTTTCAACAAACATTTACACAACAGACAATATAGCAGTAATGGTTATGACATTAGAAGCAGTAAACGTTTAGAAGACCAGAATGACAGGCATTCCAAGCATAACCTTAGTATTACACATAGCTAAATTTGGTGCAGTTGCGTAGTTCACAGGTATCAACATATATAATTAGTCAGGGTGAGAATCCTATCAATTAACTGCTAGTTTCAAAAGTTGGCTGAGGATTCTCAGTATCATTGCCTTAACCATCTTGTGCACATAAATATATGGCATTGCCCCTGTCATGTTTCCTAGCTTTTCTCCTTGCCTTCACTTTGTTGTTTAACCTTAAGTTCTCACTCTCCTTTTAACTAGGTTATACCTTTCTAACTTTATTTCTTCTTTTTAGTTCTAACACTAGGTAGACAATATGACATTTACACATGTGAATTTGGTTTATTTCACTTATGAGTACATATTCAAGTTGCATCCACTTATACATGAAGACTTCTAGTTTATCATTCTTTATAGCTGAGTAATACTCCATTTTATAGATGCGAACCATTATGGAAATCAGTGTGGAGACCCTTTAAAAAAAAACTAGAAATGGTAATCCCATTCAGCTATGCTGCTGCTCAGAATTTTCTCCGAGGAGCTGAAAACGTCATATGATAGTGATATATGTGCAACTATGTTTATAACAGTACAATTTGTGATAGCCAAATCTTGGGAAAAAACAAAAATGTCCATCATCCCAGGAATGGATGAAAAATATGTAGTATTTTTATACAGTGGAATATTAATCAGCTACAAAGAATGATAAACTTGAAACCTTTATATTTAAGTGGATGCCACTTGAAGATATACTCATAATTGAAATAAACCAGATCCACATATGTAAATATTGGATAGTCTCCCCAGTCTAAGAACTCAAAAGCAGAAATAAAAATGTAATGGTATAACAAAATTAAAATGAAAGCAAGAAGTTAAGGATTAAAAAGCAAAGACAGGGCAAGAAGAAAAGCTAGGAAACATGACAGAGTCAAAACCATACATTTATATGCACAAGATGCTTCAGGCAATGATTCTCAGAATCTTTAGCAAATTTTTGAAACTAGCAGTTATTTGGTACTATTCTCACTCTGACTAACTACATGCTGATACCTGTGAGCTAAGCAACTGCACTGAATGTGTAATACGAGGGCCATGCTTGCAATGCCTGTCATTCTGGTATTCAAAATATGTACTGTTTCTCATGTCTTATCACCTACTGCTATATTGTCTCACTAGTTAATATGTTTTTTAATTTATTTATTTTGATTAATAGGATGGTTTCAATAATAATACATTGTACGTTATGTTTTTAGTGGTTATCCACAGTAATATATTCAGACAGGATACCCTGTTCATGTGTGTGTGTGTGTGTGTGTGTGTGTTTAAAAAAAGGGTAATAAATGGGAACTAGAGACAAGAAAAAAAAATGTCATAGGACTGTCCTGCTACAATGCTGAATAGGATTAGATATCTAAATTTCTGTGTAAAAATATGTAATTATTTATTCTTATATTTTAAAATATTTTTTATTTTTTATTTTGGTTCTCCACATTCTGTAGGGATTTAAAGTTTAACATATCAATACTTGATGTAAAATACCTGTTCCATGTCATGCCCAAGATGTTTGATATTCAGACAGATATTGAAGTGAAGTTCTACTGCCTATGTTATATGGTAATAATAACATCAAGCTTCTCTGATGAAGGCTTAACAAGTTTGCAGGCCAAAAGTTATAGAAAAAGAAGCGCTGCAAGAACAGCAAACATTTTTGTCCAAGACTGATACTACTAGTCCTATGTATAACTCAATACTATCATGACTAGTGGACTATACTAGATTATTTTGCTGAATTCAGGGACCTACAATATTTAAATGACAATGGAATACCCATCTTTGACATAACTAAATAAAAAGGGGATATAAATCAAGGACCATTTTGCATCTATATATACAAAACAGGATATATTCAGGTTCTCTCTCTTAATTCAATGAGAAGAAAGATTTTTACTAAGAGTGTTTGGACATGATATTGTGTCTGCATCTTGTACTATGAATAACCACTACAAAGACAACAATATGCCATGTATTAATTATTGCAACTGTCCTACTAATCAGTTTTGAAATGTCTCATTGCTATTTGTTTCTCAATAAAATTAATTTTAAAAAGTAAAATAAAAAAATAATAAAGAATCAATTTAGGGAAAAATTAGTTGACGTGGTTAGTTAGTTAGTTACTTAGTTAGGATAGACATATAGCTACTTTCTGTTATGTCAATGAGAAGAGTATACACGTGTTTGGACAGGATTTAATAAGAAGAAAACAATATGCAATGTATTAATTATTGTAACTGTTCTGCTAACCTCTTTTGAAACTATCTCATTGCTATTTGTTTCTCAATAAAATTAATAAAAAAGAGTATTAACTCATGCTGATATTCTCACACTTGGAAACCTTGTTTTGCCCTTTCCTATACAGGTCCACTTGGGCCTTTAGTTTCTGTGGAGGAAGCTGGTGAAGATTTCTCACCCTGCGGGTCTTCAGGGCACAGGCACAAGAACAGCATAACAATTTTCTACCTGTATATACAAAAGAGTTAGGTTAGATATACAGCTACTTTCTCTTAATTCAATGAGAAGAAAGATTTATAGTAATAGTATTTGGACAGGATATCATGTCTCCATTGTTACCAAGCATAACCACTACGAAGTCAACAATATGCAATGTATTTATGCTTGAAACTATCCTATTAATCGGTTTTGAAACTTTCCCATTACAACTTCTTTCTCAACAAAATTAATTTAAAAAACACCAAGACAGTTTAGCATGCAGATGCATCATATCAGGATTGTTTCTGACAGGCTCCCTTAGTGCACATAACTCCCTTACAGATCTGGGCTTGTTCTCCTTTCTTATCTGTGTAGACCATAAGACCTAGAGCTAATCTCACCTCCTGCCCTGTACTTACTGCCACAGCTCATCTACACTGGCAGGAAGGTGTGGAGAAGGTTCATGTGCAGCTCAGTTCCAATGCTGGATAGGAGGCAGTAGCTTCTGCAAAACCCCATGCATACACAGAATCAGACTGAGCAGAAAGGCCAAAAACTGGGAATTTGTAGCCATTGAGAGGGATGGATAAGGGCTTGGGGTAAGCACCCTGGGGTCAGTCAAGTTTGAGAAGGTTTCCTAGCACAGCCACAGAGAGGCCCTACTCTGAAGAATGTGTATGTTGATGACTGTATGACTGTGAACTGGAGTACAGAGTCTCACAGTGTAACCCTTTCCACAAGAAACTACCTTCTGCAAGCAGTCCCATGAAGAGGAGGTTTTCAGGTCTAAGCAAGCTCCACAAGAGAGGGGCAGGTTGGGTGCTCAGCCAGAAGCCTGCCCCCTGCGCCACAAGGCCCAAATCATGACCACAGGTCTCCAACACCCTCCTCAATCCTGCTAAAGCTTATAAGAAGCTGAAGATCATGAATATCCAACCAGGCATAGAGGACCTTCTGGGGAAGAGACCTGTGTGCAATCCAGTAGGTGGCAGGGGAATTTGTGCAGGCGTGAGACACAGTGGCTATTAGTAGCTACGGCTCACAGTGTCACAAGCCACACATAAAACTCAACCTGAATCTGTCCAGATCCCAGGCACCGTCCCCACTTATAGGAAGCTTCAACTCACTTCACATGGAAAGGACAGGGACTATAGGCAAATTTTGCATGGCTTCGAATCACAGTGGGTACGGTAGTAGCTACTACCACAGTGAAAAAGGCTAATTCCAAAACTGTTCTTACAGTATTCTATGGGCTCAGCATGAACCCTACACACTTACCCTGCCCATCTGTGGGCCTCTGCTCTTCAAGGGCATGTTCCTATTCTTTTGTGTGACAATTCTGGATGTCCTTAATTCCATGCCAGGTTCTCTTGCCTCTTGCCAGAACTGGCCCTTCAGGGACAGAAAGACAGTGAAAGCTGGCTCCTGTCACTATTGCCCCAGGCAGAGAATTCAAGTCATGAGTCCTCAGACAAACAAAGAAGACTCCCCACATACACATAGAAATCAGACTGAGATTTGCCCTTTCTGTGTGCATCAGGAAAAAGGCCATGTGTCTCTGTGCCTAATCAGTTCTCATGAGGGAGCTCACATGGTGAAGCCCAGAGCTCAAGGAGAATACAGTCTCTCTTGTCAGAGCAGTCCTGACAGCTACATAGTTATAGAGTCAATGGTTGTGGGCACAGAGACTCCAGGCTCAGGCAATAACAGGAAGATTCTACAAGGTAACCTGGAACTCTACCATCTCCATGGAAACAGGTTCACACAAAGTGGATATCTGGGCCCTCACAATGCACCCCAGTCACCACAATCTTCTTGCTCCTCTGTAGCCACTTTGTAAATTTCCCATGCCTCTCATGCTTTCAACTTCATCTCACTCCCTGCCTTTTTATCCAAGAGGGGATTCAGGCTGTCATTCATGGTACCTATCTTTGCAGAATTGATTCACTTCAGATCCCAACACCTGTACTGGATAAAGATAGGACAGTGGGCTCAAATCAGCCCTGACTTCCACCTTCCACCACACAGTCTCTCCTAAGGTCAATCAGTATAGGATCCAGGGTAAAATTCAGAAATATATATATATATATATCAGGATATCTATAAACATGTATATCATATATATGTATCTGTATTTTCTGGAAAAAATTATATATATATATATATCCGGAGTAGTCACAGAACCCAAGCATCTTCCTGTGCCTCTTCCTGCTCTCTTCCTCTCTGTCTTCTGTGAGACACAGCACAGACACAGCCCAACACATAGCACAATCAGAGCCACATACTCTTCCTTCCTTCCTGACCTAGTAGCAGACATGGACTTGTATGAAGGCTGGAAAGGCAGTGCTGCTGCACGAACTGCACAGAACCCAGAGCCATAGCCCTGGGAATGGTTGCTTTGGGAGCCTGAGTGGGAGTCTGCATATGGTGGCTTAAAGGCATACATGTAGATTTGAAGCCTCCCAGAAGCAATCCTATTGGGATTGATCTTTTTCTCCTCTCCTAAGGAGTCACTGTGGCAGGGTGTCTTTATCCACAACCCTCCCAGAATGGGTGACCGAAGCTCAGACAGTTAATGAGGAGAGTGGCCACCCTGATCCTTGCAGTACTTGAGGATGTCAACACAGAGGCAAGATGCAGCTACCAAGCTCAGGTGAACTAGTCCTCTTCTTGGTTAATTCAGTGAGGCACTGGATCTGTCACCTAGAGCTTCCTGCTCCCAGCTCTGCCCACAGCTCAGGATCCCCCTTTTACCCTTATGATGGTTCTAGTGGAAGTATGGTGGTAATTCCAGGCCCTCAGAACAGGACTAATAGGTTCTGTCACTTTGTATTTGAAGTAACATCCACCATAGTGATGTGCACTGTGCCCAAAATACCTCTGCCCCATCTGGCATTGGCTTTTTCCTTCCTGCCATCTTCCCAATGCCTCAGAGGGTTGTTGCTTCCTGGATAATCAGTCCCTCTGCTTCATGACCAAATCAAATGCCACAAGGCTTCAATGGTGAGGCACCTACCCTTATCCAGTGTCAAGAGCAGGAGAACTGAACAGAAAAATCCATGACCAAGAATATTGACCCATGCTGATATTCTCACACCTCAAAGCCCTGCTCTCCCCTGTCCTAGGTGTTCCATTCATTCATCAATACATGTGGAAGATGGGCAAAGTGTAGTGCATGGTTCTCACCCTTGTGCTTGCTGGTCTTCAGGGCACAGAAAGAAAGAACAGCAGGACAGTTCGGTATATAGCGGCATCACATCAGGACTGCTTCTGTCAGGCTTTCCAAGAGCATGTACTTCCATTCCAGGTTTGGTCTTGTTCTCCTGTCCTAGTTGGACAGACCAAAGGACCCAGAACTCACCTCACCTCCTTACCTGTGTTCTCCTGGTATAGATCATCCTCTACACTGTCTGTCATGCACTGGAAGGAAGACATGGACAAGCTTATTGTGCAGCTCAGTTCCACTTCTGCATAGGAAACAGTGGCTTTGCAGAGCCTCCTGTATAAGACAGACTCAGACTGAGCAGAAACGCAAAGTACTGGAAATATATAGAGCTTGGGAGAGGTGGACCAGGGCTTGATGTAGCCATTCTGGTGCTAGTCAAGTTCTTGAAGAATTCTGAGCCCATCCACAGGGAGGTCCCACTAGAAAGAAGGTTTTTGTTCATGTCTGCATCACTGTGACCTGGGATATGGGTCCCACAGTGCTACCCAGCCAGCCAGAAACTACCTCCCACATCCAACCCATGAACAGGATGAGGCTTTATGGTCTAAACAAGCTCCTACTCGCCTCTGCATAAGAGAGAAGCAGTGTGGGTTCTCAGCCTGACAGCAGCCCCCTGCACCATATGGCCCACATCACAACCAGGAATCACCAACAACCCACTCACTCCTGCTAAAATTTCTCATAGGCTGAAAGCCATGGATCACAAACCCAGCCCCAGGGGATGTTATGCGGAAGGGGCCTGTGTGCAGCCCAGTAGGTGGCAGGGGAATTTGTGCAGGCATGAGACACAGTGAATACTACAGTAGCAGCTGGGGCTCACAGTGCCACAAGCCTCACATAAAAGTCAACCTGAAGCTTTCCAAAGCCCAGGCACCAGCCCCATGTGTAGGAAGCTTCCACCCACTGCATATGGAAAAAACAGGGATTCTGAGTATATTTTTCATAGCTGCAACTCACAGTGGATATGATAGTATCTACCTCCACAGTAAGACTCAGTTCAAAACTGTTCCTGCAGGGTCAATGGAGGCCCAGATCCAGGCCCACAGGCATACCCTGGCCATCTCTTTGCCTCAGCCTGTCAAAGACATTCATGTATTCCTTTTTTTTCAGTTTTTGTGACAGACCTAGATGTCCTCATTTCCCTGTCAGGTTCTGATGCCTCTGGCCAGAGCTGATTGCTCAAGGACACAACCATTAAGAATACAAAGAAAACTTGTTCCTGTTACTATTGTCCTAGCCAGAGAATGCAAGGAACAAATCCCTGGGCCACACAAAGTAGATTCCCCTCCCCAGAGTAATCAGACAAATTTATACTTTCTATGTGTATCAGGACAAAGTCCACAAGTCTCTAGACCCCCTCATGTCTGGTGAAAGAGCTCACATGGTGATGACCACAGCCTTTCCAGGTTACAGGCTGTCTCAGCATAGTAAACCTCATAGCTACATAGTTGAGGAGTCAATGGTTTTGTGCACAGAGACCCAGGCTCAGGCTGTATCATGAAGATCCACTATATAATCAGGTGTTCAACCTCTACAGGGAGAGAGGTTGAAGCAAAGTGGCTAGCTGAGCATTCACAATGCAGCCCAGCCCAGCCCATCCGAACCTTCTTGGGCCTCAATCCTAAGGAGTATCCAGCGTCAAGCTGCTCCATGTATGCTGTGTCTGCATTTCCACTCCACACACTTCATTCTCACCCAAGAGAGGGCTCAGACTGTCACTCATGGCTCCTTTCCTAGGAGAAGTGGCTTGCACTTGGATCCCAATCCAGTATTGGTACAGGTGGAAGAGTGGGTCAAGATCAGCCCTGACCTCTATCTCATAGTCTCTCCTGAAGTGAGCCAGTCTAGGATCCATGGTGCATCTCAAGGCAAATCTTTCAGGAAGTATATAGGACCATTCTAGTCACAGAGCTCAAGCTCTTTCCTGTGCCTCTTCATGCCTTCTACCTCTCTGATGGGACATAGCACAGGCAGAGTGGTGCACAAGCCAAACTCACAGCCACGAACCCCTTCTTCCTTCCTGACCTGGAAGCACAGATAGACTTGTGTTCATGCTGGAGATGCAGCACTGGTGCTAGAACAGGACAAAACCCAGAGCCATAGACCTGGGAGTGGTTGAGGTGAGAGCCTGGACAGGACTCCGTGCCTACAGTCCAGTACCTAATGGGTGAAATCTGCCCAGAGGCCCACATGTAGATTTGAGGCCTCCCAGAAGAAATGCTACTCAAGCTGAGACCTCTTTGTCCTCTCTCCTAAGAAAGTCATTGTGTCAAGGAGTCTGTCCCCACTCCCCTATCCACATCCCTCCTATAGTGAGACACTAAAGCTCAGTTAGGGAGGAGAGTGAGGATCCTGCCCATGGCACAGCCAAGAACCTCATCACATAGGCAGGATGCAACTGTCAAGCTCAGTTGAACCAGTTCTGCTCTGGGGTTCATTCAGGAAGTCGTTGGACCCCCTCACCCACAGTTTCCTATTCCCAGCTCCTCCCACAGCTCAGCATCCCTTGCTCACCCTGCTGAGTGGCCTAGTGGAGATAAGGTAGCAGCTCTGGGCTCTGGAGACAGGGAATATTGTTAGGGCTTCTGTCACTGTGGAGTACTGGTTTCCACCATGCTGTGCACTGTGCTCAAAATAATCCTGCCCCATCAGTCAGGGGCCTGTCCTCTCCTGCCACCTTCCCAAAGCCTGGATAGCTGCTGATTTATGGATAATCCTGTTCTCATCTCCAGAGCCATAGCATATGTCAGAAAGGTGCATGGGTGAGGCACCTACCCCCAGCCAGTGCCCAGAGCAGGAGACCTGTGCAGAAAAATCTATGACCACCAATATTGACACATGCTGATGTCCCCACACCACAAATCCCTATTCCTTCCTGTCCTATGGGCCCGCATTCAGCCCTCAGTGCCTGTGGAGAATGGGGGAAGGGTGGTTCAAAATTCTGACCCTAGTGGGAGAAAGAACAGCAGGACAGTTCGATATGCAGCTTCATTATATCAGGAGTCTTCTAGATGGGCTCCCCAAGTGCCCCCACCTCCCTTCCAAGGCTGTTGTGGGTCTGTTGTACTAGTTTAGCAGGCCACAGAACCCAGTGTCACTTTACCTACTGCCTTGTGCTTAGCTGACACAGGTTACCCACTCTTTCTCCCCTGCACTGGCTGGGAAGTGTGGATAGTGTGTATGTACATCTCAATTCCAATGCTCGATGGGAGACACTGGCTTCTTCAGAGACCCCTGCTGGAGTACAACCACACTCAAATTAAGTAGTCCAGGGACTAGCAATTCCAGAGTATGGCAGAGATAATCCAAGGCTTTCAGGAACCACTGGGGCCAGTCAAGTCATATAAGGATACTGAACCAAACAATAGAGCGTTCCAATGCTGAGAAACTTTTTTACTTATGTCTGTGTCACTTTGAACTGAGGTACTGGGTCCCCCAGAGATACCAAGCCAACCAGAAACTACCTCCCACAGGCATCGCAATAAATAGGATGAGGCTCTGGGATCTAATCAAGCTCCCTTTCTCGCCTCTCAATAAGAGAGGCCCAGCTCTGTGGTGCTGGAACGGAAGGCAGCCCCCTATATCACATGGTGCATATCGGGAACACAGATCACCGCACCCACCCCCAATCCTGCTAAAACTTCTCAGAGGCTGAAGGCCCAGGAGAGCCAATCCAGCCCCAGGAGACCTTGTGGTACAGCCCTGTAGATGGCAGGGGAATTTGTGTGGGCATGAGACACAGTGGCTACTATGACAGCTGGAGCACACAGTGCCACAAGCCACACATAAAACTCAACATGATTTTGCCTAGATCCCAGGCATGACCCCCACCTGTAGGCATCTTCTCCCCTCTCACATGGAAAGCATAAGAGTCATGGGAAGATTTTGAATGGCTTCAAATCAGAGTGGGTATTGGGGTAGCTACTCCCACAGTGAGAAAGGCTAAGTTAAAAACTGTTCCTGCAGTGTCCCTGGAGGCCCAGCTCCAGGCTTACACACACTCCCTGGCCACCTGTGCGCATCACATTGTCAGTTATATTTCTATATTCCTATTGTTTTGTGGGACAAAGTTTGATTTCATAATTTCCCTGTCAGAGTCTACTGCCTCTAGGCAGAGCTGACACTTCAGGAGCATGACCTTCAAGAAGACAGGGAAAGCTGACTTCTGCTACTATTGGCCTGTGCAGAGAAAACAAGGCATACTTTCATGGGACAATAAAGAAGATGCTCCACAACCTCAGGAAAACTAGACTGAGATTTTCTCTTTCTGTGTGCATCAAGATAAATGCATGGGTCTCTGCCCCTTAGTGTCTGGTGAGCAAGTTCACATGGTAAGGATCAAACACCAACCAACTTACAGGCTTCCCAGAACTGCAGGCCTGGAAACTACATAGCTGTGAAGTTAGTCCTTGTGGACAGAGAGACCCCAGGTTCACGCAGTACCATGAAGATTCCAAAATGTAACCATATCTCCAACATCTGCTGGGAAAAGGGTTAAAGCAGAGTGGCTCTCTAAGCCCTCAAAATGCAACCAGACCACACAACCTTCTTGGGCTTTAGTCCCAGTGGGGTAGCAATAGCCTAGCTTCCTTGTGTCTCCTTTGCCTTTATCTGAACCCAACTCCCTGCTTTCTTATCCATGAGGGCCTCAGGCTCCTTTCCTTGGAGAAGTGGCTTGCTCCTGAATCCGAACACCAGAACTGGTCATGGCTAGAAGAGTGGGCCCATATCAGCCCTGACCTCTACCACACAGCCTTTCCTAAATTCCACCTGCCTAGGTTCCATGGTACAGCTCAGGGCACAGTATTCAGGAAGTAGATAGGTCCAGGCTAGTTACAGAGCCTAAGTTCCTTCCTGTGAACCTTCCTGCTCTCCTCTTGTCTGTCTGCTGTGGGACAGAGCACAGGCATTGCCTCGCTTATGCCACACCCACAGCCACATACCCTTTCTTTCCTTCTTGACCTGGGAGGAGTGGTGATCTTATGTGAAGGGAGGAGGGACAGTTCCTGAGAGAGACTGAGGAGGGACCCTTACCAGGAACCTGTGCATATATATGATCCAGGATCTGATCGACAGAACACTTCTAGTAGCCCAAATGGAACTTTGAGACCTCCCAAAAGAAATCCTACTGAAGCTGAGCCCTCTTCTCCTCTCACCTAAGGAAGTCATTGTGGCAGGGAATCTGTACCCACTCCACCATACACATTCCTCCTGGAGTGAGACACTGAAGCTTGGGAAGTTAGTGATGAGAATGGCACCCTACCATGGCAAAGCTTTGGAGCCTCATCACAGAGGCAGGATGCAGCTGTCAAGCTCACATGAACCAGGTCTCTGCTGGGGTTCATTCAGAAAGTCCTTGGACCCCTTTACCCAGAGTTTCCTGTTCCCTGCTCCACCAACAACTCAGGATCCCTTTCTCACCTTTCTGAGGGGCCTATTGGAGATAAGGTAGCAGCTCTGGGCTCTGGGGACAGACATATTGTTAGGGCTTCTGTCATTGTGTATGTGGATTAGCAGCTACCACAGTGCTGTGCACTATGCTTAAAATACCCTTGCATCATCAGGCATGGGCCTTGTCCCAATCTGCTATCTTCACAGCGCCCTATAGAGCTTCTGACTTCTAGATAATCCTGTCCTCATCTTCATAAGCAGAGCAGATGCCAGGATGCTTCAGGGGTGAGGCACTTGCCGCCAGCCAGTGTCCAGAGCACAAGAACTGAACAGAAAATATATGACCACCAGTATTGACCCATCTTGATGTCCTCAGACCTCAAAGCCATGTTCTGCGCTGTTCCAAGTGGGCCAACTTGCGTATGTGGTGGATGGACAAAAATGGTGCAGAGTTCTCACCCTAGTGCCTGCAGATCTTCAGGACCCAGGCGGTAAGAACTGCAGTATAGTTTAGTGTGCAGCTTCATCATATCAAGACTCTTCCTGACAGGCTCCCTGAGTGCACATGCCTCCTCTCTAGGACTGGACTGTGTTCACTGTCCTAGTTGGGCAGACTCCAGTACCTGGTGCTTAATTTACCTCCTTTCCTGTGCTCATCTGCCACAGGTCATCCATGCATGTGCTTGGAGGTATAGAAAAGGTTCATTTTCAGCTTACTTCCAGCACTGGATGGAAGGCAGTGGCTTCTGAAGAGCCCCCTATGCAGACACAGCTAGCCAGATTCAGACAGAGCAGAAAGTCCAGGAAATGGGAATTTCCAAAGTTTGGGACATATGAACCCAGTGGTTACTCAAGTCCAAGAAGTATTTTGAGTCCAGCAAAAGGAATTCCCAAGAGAAAGGAGGTTTTTGCTTATATCTGTATCACTGTGAACTGGGGCACCTGGTCCCACAGTGATAGCCAGTCTGCCAGAAACTGCCTTCCACAGGAAGCCCCATGAAGACATCAATACTATGGGGTCTAAGCAATCTCCCTCCCACTCTTCCCTCTCCATATGAGAGGGGCAGCTGGGGTGACTGATAGTGGTAGAAAACCCCCTGCTTCATGTCACCCACATCATGACCATAGATCACCAACACTCACTCCAACCCTGCTAAAACTTCTTATTGGTTGAAAGCTGTGGAACAACAATCTAGTCCCAGGAGACCATGTGGAGAAGAGTCTGGGAACAGCCCAGGTAGGTGCAGGGGAATTTGTGTGGGCCTGAGACACAGTGGTTACTATAGTGGTAGCTGGGACTCACAGTGCCACAAGCCACACACAAAACTCAGCCTGCAGCTGCCCAGAGATCCAGCATAACCCTCACCTGTAGAAAGATTCCACTCACCACACATAGAAAGTACAAAGACCCTGGGAAGATTTTGCATAGCTCCAAATCACAGTGGGTATGGTAGTGGTTATTACCACAGTGACAAAGGCTAAGTCCAAAACTGCTCCTGCAGTGTCCCAACTCCAGGTCTACGTACATGCTCTGACCCCATGTGTCCTTCAGTCCTTTGAGTGCATTCAGGTATTCCTATTCTTTTGTGTTAAGGAGATGGATATCCTCATCTCCTTGTCAATCTTTGGTGTCATTGGCCATAGCTGACCCTCAAAGGGCACAAACCTCAAGTAATTGGGAAATCTGCTTTCTGCTACTATTGCCCTAGCCAGGGCAATAGCCAGACAAAGCAAAGCATAAATCCGGGGGTCAAACAAAGCAGATACCCCACAACCCAAGGACAACCTAGCTGAGATTTGCCATTTCTGTGTGCATCAGGACAAAGGCCAATGGTCTCTGTGCCCTTTCAGTTCTGGTATGGGTACTTACATGTTGAAAACCACAGCCGAACCAGTTTATAGTTTTTCTCAGCAGAGCACCCCTACCAGCTGCATGTTTGGAGGTATGTAGTTGCGGGCACAGAGACTTCTGGCTCTGGCAGTGCTATGAAGATTCCACAGTGTAATCTGGAGCTCCAACTTCTTCAGAGTAAGTTTGAAGTAAAGTGGCTTCCTGAGCACTCATGATGCAGCCCAAGTCACCACATCCATTTGACCCTGGTCACAGTGGGTAGCCTAGGCCTAACCTCACTATGTCTCCTGTGCCTGCATCCCCACCCCAGTCCCTTCCTGTTCACTCAGGAGACGGCTTAGGCTGTCACTCACAGTTCCTTTCCTGGGAGAATTGGTTCATGCTTGCATCCCAACACCAGTGTTAGTCACATCTGAGACTTGGCCCGGATCAGCCCTGATCTCCACCCTACAGTCTGTCCCGAAGTCATCCAGTAGGTTCCAGGATGCAGCTCGTGGCACAGATCTCATGAAGTAGATAAGGTTCAGGCCTTTCACAGAGTCTCAGCACCTTCTTGTGCTCCTTCCTGCCCTTCTCCTCTCTGACTACTGAAGGACACAGCACAGGCATTTCCCCCACAGGCCACACACACAACCACGTACCCCTTCCTTCCTTCCTTCAGTTTGGTGCTAGGGCTTCCAGTATGGGCCTTTTAACCTTCTCAAGCCCCAGGGCCCCAGAGCAATGTATTTATTTTCTTCTGCCCACTCACAAGCAAAGAAGGATGATGCACCTAGGAGCTTGAGCTCAACATTCCAGAAACTTCTCTCAAGCCTCAAAGAAAATGACACCTTTCACGATATCTTATATAGATATTTTTGGTTCTTTTTTAATGCTTTCATTTTCTAAGACCAAAGAAATAACTCACATTTACATATACGTTTCCAATTTATTTCTCTTAAGAGTATGGTCTCAAGGTTCATCCATTTGCCTAGAAATGTCTTACATTCAGTCTTCTCTATGGTTGAGTAGTACTAAATTGTATAAAGCAAAAACAAAATATTCTTCATCCATTTTTCAGGTGAGGGCATTTGGACTGTTTCAGAGATAAGCTATCACAAATACAGCTATCCACATGGGTGTACACATATCACTGCAAGAGGAAGCTTTTAATTCTTTCAGAAGATATCAAGAAGGGAAATCAGGTGCTGGGTCAAATAGAGCCTCTAGTTTTAGTTTTTAGTTTTTTGGTTTTCATTTTTTTAAATTTTGATTGATTGATTGATTGGATATAAGATATCATTAAACAGTTCATATTCATAGTGATCCTCCTGTCTCAGCCTCATCGGTGCTGGGATTATAGTTGTGTGCCACCACACCCAGTTTTAGAGCCAGCAAGGTACCCCCACTGTTCCTAGACTGGCACAACCTGTGGTACTGGGAATCAGACTTGGGTCTTCACAGGTGCTTCAATTGCTGAGCTATCTCACCAGCCTGGTATAAAGTTATTTCTAAAAATTTTTTCAGGCCTATGAGATAGCCCAGCAGTCCAAAGTGCCTACTTAGGCAAGCTTAAGCAGGTGCAGAAGACCACAGTTCAATCCCCGGCACCACATGCCACACTATCCCTGGCCTCAGGGCAGGCTTAGCCAGCCCAAAAAAAAAAAAAAAAAGAAAGAAAGAAAAAAAAACTGTTTTTGCCAAATAAGAAAGGAGGGGAAGCAATTTAAGACTACAAAAGACTAGGTTGCACTAGATCCCTGAGCAAGGTTGTTACTGATTTAAATGCCAACACCCATTGTCCTCTAAACCTGCTCTATCCCACTGTTCTATTATAAGGTCACCTATGACTGGGGATGAAATTCAGAGAGTGAGTTTCCCTTCCACTTACTCTCATTACAAAAATGGACTTCAGGACTACCAGTATCATAAATAGCAAATGTAGAAACATTTCTGCTAAAATCACATATAAATAATAAATACAAGTCAAAAAGTATACCTGAGTTGAGTCTTGCTATTCACTTATGTATTTTTCCAAATTTTCATTAGTACTTATCTGAAATACATAATGATCAGTGTGGAGAGTTTGTAAATATACACAACACATCATGACTCCTCTTGTGCACCCCCATCTGTTGGTCCCTTGCTATTTGTGAAAGGACTCTCTCTTTATTTCCTATTACCTATCTTTTATTTTTCTCTTTAGTTGTATATATTTTTTCTCTTTAGTTAGGAAGGAAGAGGTTTATGCTTATGCTTTCTGATACGAAACAAACTGTGCACTATTTAAGCTCATGCATCTGATTTATTTTTTATTTAGTATTATGGTCTCAAAGTGCAACCATTTTCCTATAAATGATTCAATCTTGTCATTTATAGCAAAGTAGTACTCCATTGTTTAAAAATACAGTCTTTATTTCTTCTTTACTTGTGGTACTGGAGACTGAACTCAGGGCCTGCACTTGCCAGGCAAGCACTTATTCTACTGAACTATATCTCCAGGCCCTATAAATACAATTTCTCTACCCACTCAACTATAGATAAACATTTAGGCCACTTCCAAGTTTCTTTTTTTTTCACTTGCATTTTATTTTTTTTTTAATTTTTCTTTATTGAAGTACAAATATCAATGAGACAGTTTTAAGATACCTTGACAAGATGGATTTCATAAATTTATACATTGCAAACTGTTTTCATAATGTTTTGGTATCATACAAGGTGCATACATGACATTATACTTACAGATATTATTATATCGTATGTCTCTTATCAGTAAATAAAGGGAGTATAGCTATTTGCATATCTTATTTTTTATACCAGAATTACATCAAAGATTCAATAATTAATACTTTCCACCTTGTTATTTTCTTAGTGGTTGTCCACAGTATAGAAGCCGACATAATATTCTGCCCAACCACCATTAGTGCAAATCTTGCCTCTCATAAGGTTATGCAGAAGCACAGCATTATCTATCTGTCCATACACACACCTCATGATTCTTCCTTTCTATACCCCTTCCTTTGTCTACACATGTAAAAGATGGGCACTCCATTTTCATTCAACTAATTTATGTGCTTGAACTCTACCACACAATCCAACACAGTCCAGCATTCCACAACAATAGTGAGTTATCCGAAGAAGTTGTCGACCATAGCAATTTACAGCTCAACTTAATATTATGGCACCGTGATATATACTTCATTTTTACACTTTTCTGCTGGATGGTTAAGACCTAGACAGAGCAAGAGTTATATAGCAACACGTGTATTTGTGTTTCTTATGAGGTCAGTGAAGTCCCCTCGGGGTTTATCTTGTAGTTTATCCTGTACCTTTTTCTGTAGATCTTTTGTCTGTGTCATCCATGTGGATGAGTCATGGCCAATGCTTCACCAGTTCGCTCTCAGAGAGATCCTGAGGGAAAGTTTTCCCTCCATGTGACTCTCCTAGGCACACTATAGAACTTCAATCTCTTTGCTCTGTGGCTCCATAATCTCCTTGTTCAGAAAATTTGGAGCTCACCTGAGTTTCATGATGCTGCAGTACAGGTTCTCCTATGTCCTGAGTCTTTGCTGACATTGAAAGGCTTTGGCCAGAATGTTGGCTGGCCTTGTGGCTCTTCTATTTCTCCAACTCTGACTTGTGATCTTAGGTTGTTAACCATCCAGAAGAAAAGCTGATTACTATCCTGCAGCATATGCCATTCACTTTGCCTTATCTGAATCAATTGTTTTTAGTTGTTGTTGTACGTTTCCATTTGTATTTCTGCTTTTTGCTTCTTATACTAAGGAGACTATATGATATTTACACATGTGTGCCTGGTTTATTTCACTTCTGAGTACATGTTCAAGTGGCATCCATTTCAGTATAAATGCTTCAAACTTATCATTCTTAACAGCTGACCTGAGGGCTGGGGAGACGGCTCAATAGAATAACTGCTTCCCTAGCAAGCTCAAGGGCCTGAGTCCTAGTTTCAATATTATGAGTTGCACTGCTATAATCATAAGGTTGTATGTATCACTGTAGTATGACCCTTTTGGGAAAATATCTAGAAAGAGAATAGCTGGGTCAGGTGGAATTTCTAAATTTAGCTTTTAAAAAATTCCACACTGATTTCCATAATAGTTACACTAGTTTACATACCCAGCAACAGTGTAGAAAGCCTCACCAAGATTTATTTGATTTCTTAATGATAACTACGCTTTCTAGAATAAGATGGAATCTCAGTGTTTTAATTTGCACTTTTCTAATAGTCAGATATGTTGAATATATCTTATATATTGATTGGTCGTTTGAAATTCTGAGAAGTGTCTATTCATATCAATTGCCTGTTTTTTTCTTCAGTTGTTTGTTCTTGAGACAGGATTTCACTAGGTAGTTCAGGCTGGTCTTGAGCTCATTATATTACCCAAGCTACTCTCAAACTTGCAACAATCCTGCTGCCTCAGCCTCCCAAGTGCTGAGACAACAGATGTGCTGATCGAATTTTGACGGGGATTCAATTATACCTGTATATCAGTTTTGGATGTACAGCCAAACTGTGACTCCATTGGTTCTACATTTTCAGAAATAAGTGGCCTATATGGCCTCAATTTCTTTCCTTTTTCTTTCTTTCTTTCTTTCCTTCTATGTTTTCAGTAAAGGGTCTACAGGTTCTCATTATGTACATTGAACTGTAGTGATCCTCCTGTTTTCAACCTACAAAGTACTTGGATTACAGGAATGTGCCACGAGGCTGAATCTCAGTCTATGTCTCAGCATGCCCTGGGCGTGGGGTTGGAATTGGCATGCTGGGGATGGAATGCCAGATCCTGTGCTTTGCCTAATATATTTCCATTTTCCAATGTCCTCTTTGATCTCCTTTTACATAGTACTGTATAATTTTTGTTGTAGGTCATTCATTTCTATAATTAGGTTAATTTCTAAATAATTGATTTCTTGTGGTTATTATGAATAGTATCATTTTCTGCTTTTTTAATGAGTTCATGACAGTGACAGGAATGCTATTGCTTTTTATGAGTAAATTTTTGTTCTAATACATTGCTGAATTGGGTTGTTAATTCTATATATTTTATGAAGCTTTTGAGTATTCCATTTAGGGAATTATATAATCTACAGGTAATAGTAATTTCACTATATATATATATATATATATATATATATATATATATATAATTTTTAATTATGTCTTTTGTCTGAAAATTTTGACTACTGTCTTCGATACTATATTACATAGGAGCAATGTTACTAGACATCTTTATCTAGTTTCTGATTTAGAGGAAAAGATTTTAGTTTTTTTCTCATTTAATATACTGGTAACACTATTTGTGATAAATGGCTTTCATCATATTGGGATGAGGATTTTTGCAATAATTTTCTTATTTTTTATACCTGAATTATATCAAAAGTTCAATAATTATTTTCCTAGTGGATGAACATAGTACTAGAAGCCGACATAATATCCTGTCCAACCACCATTAGTGCAGATCTTGCCTCTCATAGAATTATGTAGAAGCACAGTGCTATCTATCCCAACTGTACTGTCTATACACACACATCATGATTTTTGCTTTCTACAACCCTTCCTTTGTCTACACCTGTCAAAGGTGGGCACTCCATTGTCATTCAACTAACTTAGGTGCTTGAACTCGACACCACAATCCAACACAGTCCAGCATTCTACAACAATAGTGAGTTATTCAAAGAAATTGTCGACCATAGCCATTGACAGCTCAGCTTAATATTATGGCCCAATGATGCATACTTCATTTTTGTACTTTTCTGCTACATGGTTAAGACTTAGATAGATCAAGACTTATATACCCACACATGAACTTTATATTTCCTATGTGGTCAGTGAAGTCCTCTCAGGGTTTATCTTGTAGTCCTGTACATTATTCTGTAGTTCCTTTGTCTGTGTCATCCATGTGGATGAGTCATGGCCAATGCTTGACCAGTTTGCTCTCTGTGACAGCTTGAGAGAAAGTTTTCTCTTCATGTGATTCCCCCCAGGCACACTATAGAACTTCAATCTCCTTCCTCTGTGTCTCCATAATCTCCATGTTCAGAAAATTTGGAGCTCACCTGAGTTTCATGATGTTGCAGTGCAGGTACTCCTATGTCCTGAGTCTTAGCTGACTTCGAAAGGCTAGGGCCAAAATGTTGGATGGCCTTGTGGCTCTTCTATTTTTCCAACTCTGACTTGTGATCTTAGGTTGTTAACCATCCAGAAGAAAATTTGATTAGTATCATGCAGCATATGCCATTCACTTTGCCTTAACTGACTCAATTGATTTTACTTATTGTACATATCCTTTTGTATTCCTGCTTTTCGCCTGTTATACTAGGGAGACTATATGATATTTACACATGTGTGTCTGGTTTATTTCACTTATGAGTATATGTTCAAGTACAACCATTGTGGAGGTCAGTGTGTAGACTCCTCAAAGGAGTAGGGCTAGAAATTCCATTCAAGCCAGCTACCCCCTCCTAGGAATTTTCCCAAAGGATCTGGATACATTCTATCATAGAGATATATGTTTACCTATGTTTATATCAGCGCAATGTGTGATAGCAAAATCTTGGAAACAACCAAGATGTCCATCACATGAGGAATGGTTGAAAAAGATGTGGTATTTCTATATAATGGAGTATTACTCAGCTATTAAGAATGATAAGTTTGAAGCATTTATACTGAAGCCATGACCTTTTAAGTGGATGGTTTTGTGGTTAATCGGTCAGTTTAAAGTAGATATTTTCAAAGCATCCATATCAGAATCTGCATATCTCTTTAGTCACAAAAAATATAATTTACTTCCAAAACTTCACCACCACAAATGTCTTTTCTACCTGGGCTGGGGGCCCACACCTACAATTGCAGTACTTGGGAGGCTGAAGCAGAAGCATCTTGGGAGTTCAACACCATCCTGGGTTATAAAGTAAGTACAAGGTCAATACAAATTTCATAGCAAGATCCTGTCATAAAAATAGAAAAAAATCTTATTTCTACCAACAACTTTCCAACCAAATAATGTAGCAAGTTAAAACTTGATTTTTTGAATTCACTAATATTTAACAAAGAACATTAAAATTTCCTGAAGACTCATTATTTCACAGAAAGTTGAAACCTGCACTCAAAAGTCATATGTCTTAAGACTTGGCTCATGGAAATCTACTGAGTGGTTGAAGGTGTCCACAATATAGGATCTAGAATAAATAAGTTGACAAACTCAAAATCTAAACTGTGTACCTGCATTTTTTTCAACCCAACTTGTTCCTTACTTGTAGGTTCAATCTTTTCAATATTGGGGTTATTGTTTTCAGCAGAAGCCAGGAAAACAACTTTGTAGTAGTTAGAATGCTATTCTAGGCCAGTGGGACCTGCTGGCCCAAACCCTGGTCCTGATTGCACATCCTTGGGTACCCCACGACTCTGCCACCCTACCCCATGACCTCTGACTGAGAACTCCTACCACATTATCAGGACCCCAGATCCAGCCCTATCACAGGCCCAGGGAGTATGTAGGAGAGCCTCTGGCTACCAAGGGCCAGCAGGACCTGCCCTGTCCAAGTCCAGGCATGACGCATAAGTGAGAACCCCTTCCACACACTTGGAAGCCCAACACCGCAGTGTTGCCCCCACGCAATGACCTCAGAGTGAGTGAGAACTTCTGCCACATTATTGAGACCTAGCACAGGCCCAGGGAGATTCCCCATTCCCCTATACCCCTTGTATCCTTCAGATACATCTCAGTCCTCCCATGCAGGCCTAGGATGAAACTCTGCAGCTGTAGTCATTGCAGAGAATAAGGGATGAACCACCTAGCTAGTCCAGGAGAAGATCTTGCCAGAGGGGCACAGCAGGAACACTCCCAGGGGATTCAGCAGGAAGGAGCTGAGTACAGCAGCCAATCCTAGCCAAGCACCACTGAATAAATTAAAACTTTCTAGAACTACTTCTCAATTTCAGGAGGAGTTAAGGATATAATGACACAAACCTCTACAACAAAGGTCAGAATATAAAGCTGTACAAAATGACAACAAGAAGGAGAAAAATGCAATCTCAGACTGCAAGCCCAATCACAACAAGTGCAGAGGACACAAGCACAGGAAAAATTCGGAATAACACAGCTGACATCAATGAATCAATAGCGTCTGAAAGGAAGAAACAACTACACAAAGGTATACAGGAAATCCAATTGGAAATAAAAAAGAAATTTCTCAATTAATAGCATCTGAACTAAAAAATATAATGGAAAGAAATTTCTCAATTAATAGCATGTGAAATAAAAAATATAATGGAGATCCTCCATCCCGCCCGTGCCCGCCCAGCCCCTAAGACCAGCCAGAGACAGCGCGGCCGACACCTCCATCCTGCTCCATCCCGCTCACGCCCGCCCAGCCAGAGACCAGCCTGAGACAGTGGCTGACTCCAGGGGCCTCCTGGTTCCCATGCCAAGCTCGCCCAGCGAGAGCGAATTTACAGGACTCACCAGGCTTCCCCGATCAGTGAGAGTGTGGTGAGTCTGAGGGAGAGCCTTTGGCTTCTTCCCACGCGCGCTACGCGGATTCCTGTCCCCAACCCCTCCAAGCCAGTGACTGGCCTGAAACCTCAGGACCCACTCACCAACACCTCCCCGGATCCCCTGACCTAAAGCCCACTGATTGAGTGGGAATTTCCCCGATTCTCTGGGCATCAAAAGTCAGTGAGTGCAGAACCTCAGGCCCGTCGCGCCTGAGATACATTTCCCAGGGATTAAGCTGCCTGTCACCTCCCGTGGCCCGGTGACGGAGCCAGGCACACTGTGCCAGAGAAACATTTCCAGGTGATTACTGGTCCCACCCCACAGCCCCAGACACAGTGCAGGTCAGCCTGGAGTGAGAACTCCAAGCCTGCCACACTGGAGGGACATTTCTCAGCAATTCACGGTCCAACGCTAAGGACCGAAACCCAGCACAGCCTGGCCTGTGAGTGAGGGCTCCATGCCCACTGCACCAGAGGGACCTTTCTCAGCCTTCTTGGGTTACGCCCTGTAGACCCGGACACAGCACAAGCTGGCCGGCTCAGTACAGCCTACTCAGTGAATAAGATCATCCACTATGCTTTTGTGAGCCCAGAAAACCCATCAAAGCCCAGGTCCACCAACCTGGGGAATGCCCTGCCTGGCACAGGAGGGCTGACCCTGGGAACCAACATAGGGGAACCAAAGGAGCTGCAGGAAAAAAGGAACTGAACACAACAGCTAGACCCAGGATAGGCATACCTGGAAAATCTCAAACTTAATAGACTGGAACCAAATCTCATAACAAGCTAAGGTTATAGCTGCACCAAAGCGCTACACCAAAGGACAAAGATCAGTGCTATACAAAATGACAAAGAGAAGGGGAAAAATGCAATCCTAGACCTCGAGTCCATCAGGAAGGGCAGAGGACACTAGCTCAGCTGCAACGAAGGAAGTAACAGATACAGCAGCAAAGGAACAACAGCAGAAAGCTATAGAGGAAATAAAATGAGAAGCAGTTCCCCAATTTAAAAAAGAAATATTTGAATACATAGAATCTGAAATAAAGAATGAATTCCAGAAGCATTGGGTGGAAAAACGATGCTCACCCAGAAAAAGTGCAAAGAGCACTATTCCAACTGATATGTATGAACAGTATCTGAAGCAAAGAAACAACAGAAAGATCATGAGGAACTCAAAGCAGAAATAAGTTCTGAAATCAAAAAATAACTTTTTGAAGTCATACGATCTGAAATACCGAAAGAAGTCCAGAAATACACAGAGGAAATCCAACTTGGAAGAAGCACAGCAGAAAAAGAATTAATAACTGCTTTTAAAGAAGACATGGATAAAAAAATTGAGGAGATCAGAAATATGATGGATTCCTTGAATGAGCAATACAGAAAAGAAATAGAACACATGAAACACAGTCAAAGAGATATAGAAGACAAAAATAGCAATCACGAGTCTACAAAACCGTCTGAGTGAAAGAGAAGACAGAGTTGAAGATCTTGAAGATGCCAGAGCAGCCAGTGAAAAGGTGAGAAAGGATCTCTTAAAAACAACAAGAATGCAGGAAAAAAATAATCCATCACCTGCAGGATGATGCCAGAATGAACAATGTGAGAATAATTTGTATCAACATGAATGAAGGAGTCAATACAAATGACATAAAAAGAATTTGGGAAGAAATAATAGCAGAAAACCTCCCAAATATGAGGAAACAATCCAACATTCAAGTCACCGAAGCATACAGAATACGAAATAACCTCAACCCAAGGAGAAAAACACCGAGACACATAAAAGTTAAGAAATTAACTCAATTGAGATGAAAAAAACAGTTCAAAGAATCCACAAATCAAAAAGTTGGTTCTTTGAAAAACTAAATAAAGTTGATAAGCCTCTTGCGAACCTCAGCAAAAAGAGGCAAAAGAAAATTCAAGTACAAGCGGTAAGGAATGAAAAGGGTGAAATCACCACAGACCCACTGGAAATTCAGAAGATTATTAATAGTTACTTCGAGAATCTTTACGCTCAAATAGAAGACACAGAAGAAATGGACAGATTCCTCAAAAGGTACAAATTACCAAAACTGAATCAAGAAGATATTACAACTCTCAATAAGCCGATAACAGCCAACGAAATATGAAATGTAATAAAAACCCTATCGACAAAGAAAAGTCCAGGGCCTGATGGATTCACAGGTGAATTCTACAAGAAATTTATAGAAGATATAATCCCCACACTCCACAAACTCTTCCATGCAGTTGAAAAGGAAAAAGTCCTCCCAAAATCATTTCTGGAGGCAAGTTTAATGCTCATTCCAAAACCAGGTAAAGACGCAACCAAAACGGAGAACTACAGGCCAATCTCCCTCATGAACATAGACGCCAAAATACTCAACAAAATCCTGGCAAATAGAATACAGCAAATCATCAAGAAGATCATACACCATGACCAGGTAGGATTCATCCCAGGGATGCAAGGATGGTTCAATATTCGAAAATCTATAAATGTAATACACTATATTAATAGACTGAAATCTAAAAACCA
>PVKA01025311.1:0-33130 GCA_004027165.1 Ctenomys sociabilis
TTCGCTTTCACTCAGACGGTTTTGTAGACTCGTGATTGCTATTTTTAGTTCTTCTATATCTCTTTGACTGTGTTTCATGTGTTCTATTTCTTTTCTGTATTGCTCATTCAAGGAATCCATCATATTTCTGATCTCCTCAATTTTTTTATCCATGTCTTCTTTAAAGGTAGTTATTAATTCTTTTTCTGCTGTGTTTCTTTGAAGTTGGATTTCCTCTGTATATTTCAGGACTTGTTTCGGTATTTCAGATCGTATGACTTCAAAAAGTTCTTTTTTGATTTCAGAACTTATTTCTGCTTTGAGTTCCTCATGATCTTTCTGTTATTGTTTCTTTGCTTCAGATGCTGTTAATTCATATATATCAGTTGGAATAGTGCTCTCTGCACTTGATCTGGTTGAGCATCGTTTTTCCATCCAGTGTTTCTGGAATTCATTCTTTATTTCAGATTCTATGTATTCAAATATTTCTTTTTTAAATTGGGGAATTACTTCTGGTTTTATTTCCTCTATAGCTTTCTGCTGTTGTTCCTTTGCTGCTGTATCTGTTATTTCAGTCGTTGCAGCTGAGCTAGTGTCCTCTGCCTTTCCTGATGGACTCGAGGTCTGGGATTGCATTTTTCCCCTTCCCTTTGTCATTTTGTATAGCACTGATCTTTGACCTTTGGTGTAGAATTTTGGTGCAGCTATAACCTTAGCTTGTTATGAGATTCAGGTGCCAGTCTATTAAGTTTGAGATTTTCCAGTTATGCCTATCCTGGGTCTAGCTGTTGTGTTCAGTTCCCTTTTTTGCTGCAGCTCCTTTGGTTCCGCTATGTTGGTTCCCGGGGTCAGCCCTCCTGTGTCAGGCAGGGCGTTCCCCAGGTGGGTGGGCCTGGGCTTTGGTGGGTTTTCTGGGCTCACAAAAGAATAGTGGATGATCTTATTTACTGAGTTAGCTGTACTGAGCCAGCCAGCTTGTGCTGGGTCCAGGTCTACAGGCCGTAAATCAAGAAGGCTACGAAAGGTCCCTCTGGTGCAGTGGGCCTGGAGCCCTCACTTATAGCCCAGGCTGTGTTGGATTTCAGTCCATAGCATGGGACCGTGGATTGCTGTGGCAGATAGGAGTTCTCACTCCAGGCCGACCTGCACTGGGTCTGGGGCTGTGGGGTGGGACCAGTAATCACCTGGAAGTTTTTCTCTGGCACAGTGTGCCTGGAGCTGTCACTGGGCCACGTGAGGTGACGGGCAGCTTAATCCTTGGGAAATGTATCTCAAGCATGACGGGCCTGAGGTTCTACATTCACTGACCTTTGATGCCCAGAGAATCGGGGAAATTCCCACTCAATCAGTGGGATTTAGATCAGGGGTTCTGGGGAGGTGTTGGTGAGTGGGACCTGAGGTTTCAGGCCAGTCACTGGCTTGGAGGGGTTGGGGACAGGGATCCGCGTAGCGCGTGTGGGAAGAAGCCAAAGGCTTTCCCTCAGACTCACCACACACTCACTGATCTGGGAATCCTGGTGAGTCCTGTAAATTCGCTCTCGCTGGGAGAGCTTGGCGTGGGATCCAGGAGGCCGCTGGAGTCAGCCACTGTCTCAGGCTGGTCTCTGGGGCTGGGCAGGCGCGGGCGGGATGGAGCAGGATGGCGGAGTCGGCCGCGCTGTCTCTGGCCGGTCTCAGGGGCTGGGCGGGGGCGGGCGGGATGGAGCAGGACGGCCCCCATTTAGGATTATATTAGCTTTTAGGTTGTCATAGATGGCTTTTATCAAGTTAAGGTAGAATCCATCTATTCCAATTTTCTGTAGGACTTTGAACATGAATGAGTGTTGGACTTTGTCACAAGCTTTCTCTGAATCAGCTGAGATGATCATGTGCTTTTTAGATTTCAATCTACTAACATAGTTCAAACATTTATAGATTTTCAAATATTGAACCATCCTTCATCCCTGGGATGAATCCTACCTGGTCATGGTGTATGATCTTCTTGATGATTTGCTACATTCTATTTGCCAGGATTTTGTTGAGTGTTTTTGTGTGTATGTTCATGAGGCAGATTGTCCTTTTTGGTTGTGTCTTTTCCTGATTTTGAAATCAGTATAATACTTGCCTCCTGAAATTATTTTGGGAGGACTGCTTCCTTTTCAATTGCACTGAAGAGTTTGAGGAGTGTAGGGATTATTTCTTTTATACATTTCTTATAGAATTCAGCTTTATCTGTAGGCTTTTTATTATGTTTTATATTTCATTGACTGTTATAGATTTATTGAGAGTTGTTATATCTTCTTGGTTCAGTTTTGGAAATTTTTCGCTTTTGAGGAATCGGTACTTTTTTTGTGTCTTCTATTCTGTGAATGTAATGATTCTCATAGTAATTATTAATATTCTTCTGAATTTCCACTGGGTCTTTGTGATTTCACCCTTTTCATCCCTTATTGCATCTACTTGAATTTTTTCTTTCCTCTTTTTGATGAGGGTGGCTAGGGGCTTGTCAACTTTATTTAGTTTTTCAAAGAACCAACTTTTTTATTTTTAGATTCTTTGAACTGTTTTCTTCATCTCAATTGAATTAATTTCTGTTCTAATCTTGATGATTTCTTCCTGTCTTTACGCTCTGGGCTTCATTTTCTCTTCTTTTTCTAGTTGTCGGAGGTGCAGCATTAGGGTGTTTATTTGTTCCCATTCTCTTTTCCTAACATGTGAGTTCATAGCTATGATTTTCCCTCTAAGAACTGCTTTCATTGCATCCCATAAATTCTGGTCAGTTGTGCTTGAATTTTTGTTGAATTGTAGATATTGTTGAATTTCTTGTTTAATTTTTTCTGTGACCCACTGATGCTGAGTAGGGTGCTGTTTAATTTCCATGAATTTAGTGGGGTTTTTCTGGTTTCTTTTGTCATTTATTTGCAGTTTCATTGCACTGTGGTCAGTTAATATGCATGTGATAATTTCTGTTTTCTTGCATACATTTATGCATGACCTATGAACTACTATGTGGTCTATTTTAGAAAATGACCCAGGTGCAGCTTCAAAAAATATGTATTCAGCTGTGGTTGGGTGGAACACTCTGCGTATGTCCACCATGTCCATTTCTTCTAAGCTCTGGTTCAGTTCTGCTAGTTCCTTGCTAATTTTTTGTCTTTTTGATCTATCTTTTTGAGATAAGGGGGTATTAAGGTCTCTTGTTAAGATTGTGGTCTTAGATATTAGGTTTTCATGTCCATTAAGATTTGTCTTACATAGTTGGGTACTCCTGTGTTTGGTGCATAGATATTTATGAGTGTTACCTCTTCCTCTTGAATTTTTCACCTGACCAATATATAGTGGCCTTCTTTATGTCGTTTGATCATTCTTGGTTTGAAGTTGAGACTGTCTGAGAACAGAATTGCTACTTCTGCTTTTTTCTGAGGTGCTATGGCATGTAATATTTTTTTCTATCCTTTGACTTTAATCCTATGAGTGTCCTTTTGAGTTAAGTGTGTTTCTTGTATATAGCATATTGTTGGATTTTGTTTCCTAATCCACTGTGCCAGTCTATTTCTCTTAATTGGTGAATTGAGTCAATTTACATTGAACATTATAACTGAAATGTGTTGACTTATGTTTGTCATGATACTTACCTGCTGTTGTTTACTCCTGTGTGTCCTGTGATTAATTGTCCATCCTGTTTAGTGTGTTCCTTCCATTCTCATTAGTGGAGTTCTGGTCATTGTGGTCTCTCTCTAGAACATCTTTCAGCAGCCTGTGTAGGGATGGCTTTGTCATCATGAAATCTTTAGTTTTTCTTTGTCATGGAAATATTTCACTTTTCCATCAAACTTGAAAGAGAGAGTTGCAGGGTATAGTAGTCTGGGCTGGAATTTGTTTTCATATAGGACTTGAAGAACTGTGCTCCATACTCTCCTTGCCTTCATGGTTTGTGTGGAGAAGTCAGCTGTAATTCTGATGTGTTTTTCTTTGAATGTGATCTGCTTCTTCTCTCTAGCAGCTTTCAATGTATTATTTTTGTGTTTGATTTCTGGGATATTGACTATTATATGTCTCAGTGTGTTTTTACTTGGGTTGAAGTTATGTCTTGTTCTGTATACTTCGGTTGCCTGAATGTTTGATTGTTTCTTCATATTTGGGAAGTTTTCTGCGATTACTTCTCCCCAGATTCTTTTAATGTCATTTGTATTGACTCCTTCATTCTCACTGATACCAATTAATCTCACATTGTTCAACCTTGCATCATCTTGCAGGTGATGGATTATTTTTTTCCTGCATCCTCATTGTTTTTAAGAGACCCTTTCTCACCTTTTCACTAGCTGCACCAGCATCTTCAAGATCTGGATCTCTGTCTTCGTTTTCACTCAAACGGTTTTGTAGACTCATGACTGATATTTTTAGTTCTTTTATATCTGTTTGATTCTGTTTCATGCATTCTATTTCATTTCTGTATTGCTCATTCAAGGAATTCATCATATTTCTGATCTCCCCACTTTTTTTTATCCATGTCTCCTTTAGAGGTAGGTATTAATTCTTTTTCTGCAGTGTTTCTTCCAAGTTGTGTTTCCTCTGTATATTTCTGGACTTGTTTCTGTATTTCAGATGCTATGATTTCAAATAATTCTTTTTTTAAAGAATTCTTCTCTGATTTCAGAAATTATTTCTGCTTTGATTTCCTCATGACCTTTCTGCTGTTGTTTCTTTGCTTGAGACTCTGTTAATTCATACATTTGAGCTGGAATAGTGCTCTCTGCACTTGTTGTGTGTGAGCATTGGTTTTCCTTCTGATGTTTCTGCATTTGATTCTTTATTTTATATACTATGTATTCATATATTTCTTTCTTTTTTTCAGGAATGAGTACTTCTCTGAGTTCCTCTATACCTTTCTAGTGTTGTTCCTTTGCTTCCATGTCTGTTAATTCATTCATTTCAGCTGAGCTAGTGTCCTCTGTCCTTACTGGTGGACTCAAGGCCTGTGATTGCATTTTTCTCCTTGTCATTGTCATTTTGTATAGCACTGATCTCTGGTGCTCTCACTCACTGGCCGAGTTGTGCTGGGTCTCAAAATCTAGCTTTTCTGAACATGAGTTTCAACTGGGGAGATTGGTTGGTGGCCTAAGCACCTGCCTGGCAATCACAAGGACCTGGGTTTGATCCTCTATTACTATATGCCATGCTCGTTCTGAAACCCCGAGAATGCTCTCCTGGCCACTGAAACTGGGCACAGTGGCACATACCTCTAGTACAAGTGCTAGGGAGGCTGAGATAGAAGGATCATCATGAACCTGAGCTGCATAGTGAGACTCTGCTAGCAAATAAATAGATAGATAGGTAGGTAGGTAGATAGATAGATAGATACATAGATAGATAAATGGATTTTTAAACATGGGCTGTGAGTGGTGACAGAAAAAGAATTTAAAAGGAGGGCACTGGAATGGTAAAACAAAGAGGAAACCAGGTATGGTATGTGGAGGTACAAATATCATATAAGGAATGTGGCCATTCTGCATACCTGAATTGAACGTCAGCTTCATTTTTTAAATATTATTCTAGTTTTAAATAATTTGTGGATATGCATGTAGGTTACATGTGTGTATTTTAACCAACACAGGCAATTGAAATGCAAAAATCAATTACTTTGAAAGGAAACAAAATAATTAAAGTAAGATAACCCTCTCACCACACAATAGAATATTAGTCAGCTATAAAACAAGATGTATTTGAGTCTTTTGTCAGTAAATGGATGCAACTGGAGAACATATTCTTAAGTGAAATAAATCAGACCTGCATGTGCAAACATCATATTGTCTCTTTAGTGTGAGAACCTGAAAGAGAAGAACAGAATGTGAAGGGAACAACAGACGCTGGTAAGAGTGAAGGACCCTGCCTTTTCTAGGGAGTTTTATAGAGCAAATCCATGACTCGAAGTGGGTTCTAGGTAAGGAAAAACATTTTTACTGTGGACATGAGCTAGGACCATACTATGGTCAAGCATTAAGATTATAATTGCTCAGACAAAATAAATTAAATTAGGATCAAATGGGGAAGTGTGTCACATAGCAAACAGGCATGCATATAGGATAGGGGCTTTCCCTATAGAGGGCTGGATTAGTGACTCTACATAGCTTTCTCAAGGTCATTGATACCTATTTAGAATATAAGTTCCTAATGTCCTCCTCACAGGGAGGTATTTGGGTACATTTATTTTACCTTTTGTCTTGAGGTTTGGCCCACAGCTGGGTATGCCTGTTCATCCCACAGGTGAAAAGTATCTTCTGTTCCATACTGACTCTTTCAAGGGCCCATCTCTGTCTGACTGCCTATAATATTTCTATCTAACTCAATTGCCTACAGCAGTATTATTATTATTATTTGTCAATACAAGATGAAGTTTTTACTTTTTACAAATAATTCATTTCAAATATTTTGATCTTTTATGCCTTTTCCTCTTCACTGAATAATCAAAGAAAATAACTTCACATGTGATTAAATTCTCTAGAACTTCCTTCAGTATGTGTTGATTGCAAAAATAAAAAGATGATGTGACAAAGGACCAGAGTTCTAACTTCTGCACTCCAGATTTACTAATCCCATCATTCAAATCAAGTAACTTTTGTGAACCTCAGCTTGCAAAACTCTAAAACAGAGAAAATGAAAATTTTTACTTATTGGCAGATATCTGATATCTTGTCCTGAACTGTTAAGTTGAATTTAAAATGAAAAATGGTATTATTTTACACCTTTAATAATATATATTATTTTTCTCAAAATCCCCTCAATGAGGTATCTGAAAAAAGTATCTTCATTCAGTAGTCAGTGGAATTAGTCTGTGAGTGCACTCAGCCTGTGTCAGCAAGGTATGTGTTCAGGAATCCAATAACCATAGATTGGAAATAGTCAAGAAAAAATTAATCACCACCAAACATGTGCAGATTCTTTACTTATCATTATACCCTAATAAATTTAACAAACACCTACATAATCTTTATTGCAAAATAATAATAATATCACAAGATAATAATAATACAAAAAATAATAATAACTAAAAAATTAGATCACGTACATAATCTAGATATAATTTAAAATGTATAAGAGATACCTGAAGAATATACAAAACAAGGCTATTTTATATAAATGGACTGATAGTCCACAGGTTTGGGAAGCCGCAGTAGTCCTCAGGTAGTCCTGTGAATTATGAGGGCTAACTTTACAGTGTTTCTGTTACAATTATTGCACTTTGCCTAGGTAGGTAAGAGTTCTAAGAGTCACCACTAACTGCATAGTCAAGTTTTCCCACTGTAAGCCAGAGACTTACTTTATTCCATACCAAGAGAAGAACACTACCATGCCACCAGCACCACCCCATTACCACCACTACGACTAATGAAAATAGTTATAAGCTGTCAATATTTACCCAGACCTTACTGAGTCCTAGATACTGTTCATAATATCTTATCTTATTTTGTTTACAACTTAGACCACTAGTAAAAAGTTGTGCTTTGCCATGTCTGGATTAATGTTGCAATTTAATTGATATCCTTTATTCAAGAAATACATATTTATAGAAGGCTTACTGTTGTGTGTCAGATTTCAGTTTGGAGAGTGAAGCTCTCCACTATGACCTTAATCCTCTTTCACAAAAACATAAAGTGTTTTATATAGTTCAGTCTTCCACGTCTTCTCAGCTACCAATCATTTCTTTCATTTCTCTATTACCCTTTTTTCTTGGTCTTTCCCCTCCATGTCTGTAACCTCTTTTACAATGTACAAACTACCAAGAGTTATTTATTTATTTTCTGTATTTTAAGGAAGGGTCTACAGGGTGTTCAGGGTCTCACTACTAGATTGGACTCCTGCCTGTTCACAGCCTCCCAAGGGCAGAGGTTACAGGCGCGCACCACCATGCCCAGTCTTAATTGCCCTCTCAGCATGCCCAGGGGGTGGAGCCCACACAGCAGGCCCCCGGATCAAACTCCCCGTCCCTGCGCCTGCTTGCAGGTGCTTTAATCTTCTGAACTGTCTGGCTAACTCATTTATTTGTTTGAAAATGCAATCAACAAATATTGAAAGGTTAAACTCAAGAAAGATTAAGAGCCATTGGAAAAATAAATCCTAAGAATTTGGTCTCTGGCTGTTAGACATACTCTATAAGCAGCAAAAATAAGCAGACTTTCCCTCTCGATAATGAATGAGCCTCTGAATCATGCCCACTTTGGTTTTATTTTCACTTTGTGAGAACAGACACCACCAAGCTTTCCAGGTTAGGGCTGAGCAGCATTAGTACCTCTAATATAGAGCAGATGACACCCTTCTTGGGAGTTTTCTAGTTGGTGCAGCCATTTCCAGACCTCAGAAAACAGCAAAATAGAAGCAAAGGATAAACATTAGCTATAGAAAAGTAATTCAGCATTTCTCCCAGTCAGTTTAATTTCTGGGCTTTAAATGCCCTTTCAAACTCTTATTTTGATTTTCATAATATGCACTTATTGGAAACTTTATTGTTTGCAAGATAGTGATACCAATGAGGATGAGAAAGGAGACTAGCTAGAGGAACTGAATGAACATTCCAGCACCAATAATTCTATAAATCCATGGCAAATGTCCTTTGAGTTTATATCTATGCCTAGTGCCCAATATATTACCTAGCATATTGGTACTTCCTAGTAAATATTTGGTGAATGAATACAAGAGAAGCGTTATGACAAGTGACTGAGAAAGTTCGTGGAAAGAACATAAGGGCCAACCCTTTATTTAATCACATGCTAGTCATCTGGCATGACATTAAGAACTTTAAGAAATCAGTAACAAAGAGTGTAATTACATATTTAAATATGGCTCAAACATGCCCTTGCCACTGGGTTGAGGGCAAAGCACCTGGCAGTGTGGCACCCAGATACTTGGGAGAGAGCAGGACATTTAGTTCCTTCTCTGCAGTCCCTGTGCAGTGTGTGAAAACGTAACCCCAAGAAGAGCTTCCATGTATCTCAGAGTTGGTCTCTTGGATGTGGTCAGAAAGGAAAATACAGGCTTATCAGTATGCCAGCTAATAAACTACTACCAGCAAAGTTGATATGCCTCAGCACTCAGAGAATTTAATCCCAAAATATTTTCATTAATTTCTACAAATGGGCTCTTGATTTAACAATTTTCAGTCTTTATTTTTTCCTTCCTGTGATCTTGGGAACAAGTAGGAAGATTTAAGGTATATACATCTAGGCATGTGGTTCTAAGATACTGCTGTTTACACAGTGGAAAGCATTTAAAATTGGTGGCCCGTTTCCAGGCTTTTATTTATGTTTCTTCTGTGTAGATTATGTCAGGCATGTTTTACATTTTTGCTTCCTCCTTTTATTTTCTTGCTTATTCTCCTTGGACTTGGAATGTTCATCTTTTATATAATTCTTGTGAGGTTTTCTGAAGCTGTACTGAATTTGCACTATAAATGGGCTGCTTTTAAGAAGGCTGTTAGGGTATTATGGTTCTAAACACTCAGCCTGCATGTCTGACTCTATGCATATCATTGTAAGAGCTTTACTCCCTACATGAAACATCAATCTTACCAGGAATCACAACACTTACAATGGAAATTCTGTGAGACATACAATTATTTTTAGTCTTGTTTTGTAGAACTGAGTGGAGTCAAGAGTTTCAATTAGCACCTTTTTGTTTTATTTTTTGTTAGAATAAAATCTCTTGATGAATAGGTGTTAACATGCTCTTGTTTAGAAGGATTAAGTTTATTTATCAAAAAAGGTATTTGGCAGGTTACAAATGAAATCATCACCATGTGTTTTTAAAGTTTTTAGTTAATGTATTTTTATAAGTTCTTTTTTTATGTACTTGGTGCAGGGTCTGTGTGCCGCTAGCATTCTCAGTGATCCTCCTGTTTTCAGCCTCCCCAGAGCTGAGATCACGGGCGTGCACCTCCAGGCCTGGTCTCAGCGGCCAGCGCGGCGTGCCCGGGGGCAGGGCTGCTCGGCATGTGGTGGGACCGGATCAAACTCCGCTCCCTGAAGTTGCCCAAGCAAAATATATTTTTGAACTAAGCTTATTTGTGGTTCACAAGTAGACCATGCAGGGGATCTGTACTTGTCTTATACAAGACTTTAAAAATTCTATCCTTGTTTATTATCTAAATACTATACAAACTTAAAAACACAGAAACATAGTGCTTGTACATAGAATGAGTAGTTTGGAACCAAAGGAAAAGAAACCTAATTTTGAAAAAAAGATACATAAATTTGGAAATTCCCAAGGAAAGAGTCTACTTCAATTATAAAAGAGAAACTTAATGAATATTTTTTAAATAGGAGCTGATAACTAAGCACTTACAGCATACCATACCCTATCTATCTATCTATCTATCTATCTATCTATCTATCTATCTATCTATCTATCTATCTATCTATCTATCTATCTATGTATTCCTCTTTCATTTGCTCAAGGCAATAGTTATGACCTTAACATGATTATTACTACTGGCATCATTTCCATGTGTTCATTCTAGTATCTGTTTTTGCTTTTCTTTTTAACTACCACTTAAATTCTCCTAACTCCTCTACTCTTATTCTCCAGTTTCAACAGGTTTATATTAAGCCAATATTGTGATGGTGAATGTCCACGTAAGGTTAGTATACCATTCATGAATTACTTCATATTTTTATGTTAGTGGATTGGATAATCTAGTATCAGAACTGTATCAACTCATTTTAATCTTATAATAAAGTTGGAATTATAGCAAAATTATTAGATAGTTCCTTGACTTTTTTTAGAGGAACTTGAAAGCAAACTAAAATTTTTGTGAAAGCACAAAAGCTTTAAAAGCTTAATAAAATGACCATGATTATAAGACTGAGTTGAGTTAAAATGTCAAAAGCAATTACCAGGATAGGGTAATTAATGGAAGGTGATATTACCAAAACAACAAAAATATTAATGGAATAGTATAGAAGCTGAAAACTCACATAAATATGAAATCTGAGTTTTAGCAATAATAATTCTGAAAACATTGAAGAAATAGTCTTTTTGAGGTGTGCTACATAAATTAATAATTCACCGAGAGAACACAAAATTAAATGAAACCATACCCCACTTAAAACAACACTCAGTGAACACAGAGCCAAGCAATTCCAGATGAATTCTAAAAGTAAATGTGAAAAACACAAACGCTCAAAAAATAATATAATACATACTTAACATCATTTTAGGAGATTGAGGCTAGTTTTTTTTTTAAACACACAGAGCACACACACACACACACACACACACACACACACATTTGGTAAAAAGAGAAAAGTATTAAATGGACTACATTAAAACCTGAAGTTTCCGCTCACCAACAGATAATGTTTAGAAAAAAATAAAAGTAACTTATATTGAGAAAACAAATGTGCAATGCACGAAATCAATAAAATCTCACAATATATTAAAGACAAAAACAATAATAAGTCTAACAAGACAAAAACAGTAAAATGATTCAACATAAAAAAATTTCCAGGGCTGGCGAGATAGATCAGTGGTCTAAAGCACCTGCTTAGGCAAGCTTAGGCAAGTGCAGGGGACAGAGTTTCGATCCCAGGCACCACACACTGTACCAGCCCCACCCTCAGGGTGGGCTAAGCTAGCCAAAAATAAAAAAATAATTCCCAAATGCTTAATCTTCCTAGTAATCAGAGAAATAGATTTAGTCCCCAAAGCACAGTAATCTAATAGCATCATACCAATCAGTGTGATCAGTGAAGATACAGATGAGCAGAGATTCTTACAGATTTTTGGTAGTGGCTAGGAAGCGTCAAATGACTTTGAGGATAAATTGGCCATGAATGGTAGAACTGGAGAACAGATGCGGAATGTCACAGCCTATTGCATGTCTTGATATAAACTCCTTAGAAATCCTTATTATTCACTAAGGTGCCTATACTTAAAAATTCATAGTGCAGAGATCAAAACTATAAACCATTCTTTTGTCCAACAACTATAACACAGACAAAATACAATTTCTTCATACTATATGGAATAATAATAATAACCAGCAAGGGAACTACAAATACAAAGATATTTATGTATATTAAAGACATAATGTTAAAGGAGAGAAGCTAATCCTCCAGTATAAATGATTTCATTTATATAAAATCTGAAAACAGCAAAGCTATCAACCTTTCTTTATTGCTGTGTATTTCACAAACAGTGTTAGAAAGTAAATAAAAGCAGCGAATACTGCAATGCTCAGTTAGTACTCAGTGCTACAATTGAAGAGGGCTGTGTAGTCAGGGAATCATGGATACTACGCTTTGGGGAGCTCACATATTCCAAGTCTAGATGTGAAGGGGTTATAGGGTGTTTGTTGAGGTATTTATGGCTTATATTTGTTATACATTGGTAAAAATAAATGTATCTGTATGAAAATGATTGTGGAAGCAGATGCCACATTTTAATATTTGCAGGCAACATTTTGAAGAAAGGGTTGGAGGATTATCATAGAGAAGCAGCTTGACAGAGTAACAGAGACTCGAGAGGGTTTCCTGATCAGGATGAGAGTGGGACATATTAACAAATCAATGAAATCAAAAACCAAAAAATCATGGGCTAGAAACATAGACTTAGTAAAAAGAGACTAGAAGTTTGAACTCAGAAAAGATGAAAGATGCTTGGATTGATCGGGATACCATGTGGAGACAGATGACAGTTCAAAAGACTTGTTTGAAAGGATGGAGTATTTGCAGATATGTGAGCAGGGTTAAGAGAACAACCCTGGGTGGGGTGAAACACTGGGAGACTTGTAGCCTCAGGAAGCCAAAACATTCCTAGGATTTTATGGCAAGGGAAGTAATGAATGGTTAGTTGGAAGACAGAGCCTGCACACAGCCTGTATTAACATTGCAGTTCAACAGGCATGAGACAAAGTATTGGAGAAGTTCAGTACCCAGACACCTCCTCCCCAAACATATGCACATGCCCCATGATTTAGTCCTACCACCATGCAAGCCCAAACCCAACAGAAAAGCAGAGGCTGATGCAGTCTGATAAGGGTATTCTCTTTAAAATTCAAAGCAGACCAACAAGAGCCAGAGAGATCAAGTAGTGCTGGTGAGAACAACACCTGGAAGATGTGGCCTATATCAGCAGACACACTTCCCCTTAAACTAGAAGAGTTACAGAAATGCATAGATGAACACACAGAGGTATTTTGGGTAAAAGGGCAGCATTGTTGAGTGAGCTCTTATCTGATTACCTTAATTGCAATAAAGGCAAAGAAGTCAACAGTTTAGAGAAGGGAAAAACAGGGAGATCAAGCTATCTGAGATTAGAGGAACCTTGAAAGTACCTTGTTGGAAAACTTAGGTGGTCAATTAGTTTGTGTGAAAGAGCTACTGCCTAGCACTGTGGCAGGTTCTGTTATGGCATTTAAGCAATTAGTCAAAGCCTCTTTCACAGAGGTAAAAATAAGATTTCTTTATTTCACTGCTTTTGCTACATAAAAGGGTATTAAGGGCATGATTTATATCTTACACCTATTCCTATATCTACTCCATCCCTACCCTGTTTCAGAAACAAAATATGTGCATGCTTGTGTGCATTTAAACCCATGCACACAATCACACAGACACAAACACACACACTCTCTAACACATAGTACAATATATAAATTGGCATTTGAAATTTTCCTGATTAATTTCTGTATTTACTACCTTTTTTTCAGTATTGACTACCTTAACCTGAGTAGCTGAACACAAAAACAGATGCAAATAATACAATGCAACATACACAAATCACTATGTAATTATGATACACGAGTACTACATATTCTTTAAGTTTGAATTTAGGAAGCATTTATTTTACTGATGCAAGACTAGAGGAAAGATGGTTTCTTCAGTTAACTAATTTTTATTAAAACAAAAATGTATGTGCCAAAGTATGTAAATTAATTAAGGAACAGACAATTAATAAGTGCATTTGCATTCTTCCTTTACCTATTACTGGATGGTGAAATGCTGGCGACTACTGCTGAAGGTGTTTTCTAGGCTCCTTCTTTTCTTTTTAATAATTTATTCATTTATTTGGTAAAGGGTCTTGCTACACAGTTTCTACTTGTAGTGATCCTCCTGTCTCAGCCTCCCCAGTGCTGGGATTACAGGCATGTGTCACCACGCTTGGTTTCGGTGTCCTGCATCGTGTGCCCAGGGTCCCGGGATGGGCAAAGCATGCAATACTGGGAATCAAAGCTAGGTTTAGTGTTTGCCAGATAGGAGCTTAGACTGCCGATGTGTCTTGCCAGCCCCACCCTGTCTTTTTGTACATAGTACTAAAGTCATCATCTGTATTCTGACTTTAACAATAAATGTGGTGTCAATATAAAGCAAAAACAAAACAAAACCAACCCACCAGTCACAAGGTTTAATAAAAAATTGTTCACATGTTTAGATAGTTAAAAAGCCAAATGACTTTGAAGAGACATTTGCAATGACAGCTTCTAGAATAAGGGTGATGACTCCTTAAACAATCAACCGATGCACACCAGAGGTGTGCCTCACCTAATGTCCATCAGCTCACAACAGTGTGGAGTCAAGTTAAACCAAACACTGTTAGTCAGAAGCTAAAATTTAGCAACAGTGTTTTCAATTGAGATATGCTGCTTTAAGAAATGATAGATTAATAATTGAAATGGACATTGATTACCTATTATTAGTAAATTGCTACCTAAGGAACACCCTTCAAAATAAATTCAGAAGAGCATGTAGTTCTGGGCACTATATTGCAAACCAGGATGTGGTAAGACATTACAAAGAGGGATGTGGTAAAAGGCTGCATTCTTTATGTTCCCTTTAAAGGACATTTCCTCGAAAGGCTTTATTTCCTCGAGATGGTTTACTAACCACTGGGAGCAAGCAAGCTCTCACAGCAACAAGGATGCCAGCAGGATGAGCAGGAAGCATCTACAAAGACAGCCTACTCTATAACCTGTGCTTGTTCAGAAATGATTGATTGTTGGGCCAGCCAGATAGCTCAGCAGATTAAAGAACCTTCTTAAGCAGACACAGGGACTGGGGTTTGAGCCCCAGCATGCCATGCTGGCCCTGCCCCCAGGGCATGCTTGAGATGGTAACTGAGACTGATGTGGTGGTGCCCACCTGTAATCCCAGTGTTTGCGAGACTGAAAGCAGAAGTATCACTGTGAGTCTAATCTGTGTACTGAGACCCTGGAGAACCTGTACTAAATGCGTTAAAAACAAAGAACTTTTCAACATATCATTCTAAGAAATGATTGATTGTCCTTAGTGATGACATGGGAAGAATTTATAGTTTGTGGTATGTCATGCAGTTATTAATATCTGTCAGTTTACACATGTGTGTCTGGTTTATTTCACTTATGAGTATATGTTCAAATGGCATCGTATAGTCTCCCTAGTATAACAAGCGAAAAGCAGAAATACAAAAGGAAACGTACAACAACAACTAAAATCAATTGAGTCAGATAAGGCAAAGTGAATGGCATATGCTCCAGGATACTAATCAGCTTTTCTTCTGGATGGTTAACAACCTAAGTTCACAAGTCAGAGTTGGAGAAATAGAAGAGCCCCAAGGCCAGCCAACATTTTGGCCCTAGCCTTTCAAGGTCAGCGAAGACTCAGGACATAGGAGAACCTGTACTGCAACATCATGAAACTCAGTTGAGCTCCAAATTTTCTGAATAGGGAGATTATGGAGCCACAGAGGAAAGAGATTGAAGTTCTATAGTGTGCCTGGGGAGAGTCACATGGAGAGAAAAGTTTCTCTCAGGCTCTGACAGAGAGAAAACTGGTCAAGCATTGGCTGTGACTCATCCACATGGATGACACAGACAAAAGATCTTCAGAATAATGTACAGGACTACAAGATAAACCCTGAGGGAACTTCACTGGCCACATAAGAAACATAAAGTACATGTGTTGGTATATAAGTCTTGCTCTATCTACGTCTTAACCATCCAGCAGAAAAGTATAAAAATAAAGTATACCTCACGGGGCCATAATATTAAGCTGAATTGTAAATGGTCAACAACTTCTTTGGATGACTCACTGTTGTTGTGGAATGCTGGACTGTGTTGGATTGTGTTGTCGAGTTCAAGTACCTAGGTTAGTTGAATGACAATGGAGTGCCCACCTTTGACAGGTGTAGACAAAGGAAGGGGTATAGAAAGAAAAAATCATGATGTGTGTGTATGGACAGTACAGTTGGGATAGATAACGCTGTGCTTCTACATAATCCTATGAGAGGCAAGATTTGCACTGATGGTGGTTGGACAGGATATTATGTTGGCTTCTAGTACTATGGTCATCCACTAGGAAAATAATTATTGAATTTTTAATGTAATTCAGGTATAAAGGATGAGATAAGTAAACAGCTACACACTTAATTTGCTGATAAGAGACATCTGCTATGGTGATGTCTGTGGGTATAATGTCATGTATGCACCTTGCACGATGCCAAAACAGTGTGAAAACAGTTTGCAGTGTATTAATTTACCGAATCTGTCTTGTTAAGGTGTCTTAATTGATAATCAGGACTGTCTGATTGATGTTTGTACTTCAATAAAATAAAAAATAAATAAAAATAAATAAAAAATAAAAAATCTGAATCACAAAAAAAAATATCTGTCAGTAAAAGAGTAGATCAGATAGATTACTGGAAATTTCTATCAGAAGTTCTAATGTGAAAAAGAAAAAAACATCTTGATGCCTTCTTGAGAAGACATGTAAGAAGTTCTCCACTAAGCAAAGATGTAGAAGAAGAGTACTACTAAGGGAGCCAACTCCAAAGAGAAGACTTTAGCAGGCACCATGTCCAAACAGTTTGCTGTGGTTATATTGGCCAAGAAGGGAGAGGCTGGAAGGAGAGGAATATAACATAGTCTGATTATAAAGCTATGCTTTAAATCAGTTGCTGAAATATGGAGAAATCACTTAAAAATCAGAAGTATTGGTACCTAATCTGTCACTAGATGTTATTACACAGTGAGATGTCTTGTCCAGAATGGTTTGCCATTCTAGTGTCAAAATGTTGGAATTCATTTTCAAATAGTATATGTTTAATTGAGTTCTCTGCTCAGCTTTCTCTTTACCTGGAGGACTGAGAAATGAACACATGGGGGCTAGAGATAGGTAGGAAAGTGTTATTTGGATATGTGGGGGGGAGTAGAAGACATTAGAATATTGCTGTCCCCACTCACTGATTTCAGGGAACTTCTTCATGAGTCTTGCATTTCCCATCCAAAAATTGAAGTAGTTGTATGTTCTTAGCAGCTGCAATAAACTCTGATACAATAAGTATTTTAAAGTAAACACAGAATAACTGGATTCTGCGCATGATTGTAAAGTCCACTTTTTACAGCATGGACAATATCTTTTCTGTCATAAGATGCCCATTATTATAATTATAATTATCTGATTACTACTATTAGTGTTATTGGGCACTACTAAAAGCATATCATACTTGAGCTTTAACACCTACGATAAACTGTGACTAACGCCTTAACATAGAATAAGATTCAAATCTGTAACTTCCTTGTTGTTTTCCCAAGCTAGTATCTTTTATCAATATTTCTTTGAGTGATTCAATCTATACATATATAACACATCATAGAAACTTAGGGAAACCAAAATAGTCTTCCTTCATCAATGTTGAAGGTTTAGAAACTTTTCTCAGTTTCATTTTTTCTCTTGCAAGTGTTTCTTTTGGTTTATCTTTAAAATCATGGAAGATACATAACACATAAAATGTACTTCACAGTATGTGACAATTGCCATGACTTAGACCCAGAACCCTTGCATGACTCCTAATGGACAGCCCACTTCCAAGAAACACTCCCTTCCTGTTTCCTTTCCTCTGGCCCTTGTCTACACCAGCCTGCTTTCTCTCTCAGTGGACTTGCTCACTATGGCTAGGTCCCTCTTGGTCACACAATGCGCTGCAGTATCAGGTCTGGCTTTTTCACTTAGCTCATTTTCACAATTCCTCCTTATTATGGCAGATATCATTATGTCATTCTTGAATAATTTTCCATGGTAGGTATCTTACACAGAAGTAACTTCCAAGCTCTTAGATGTGCTGAGTTTGCATCTCAGGACACTGAAGAATGGAGTCAAGCACAAAGGAAGGTAAGGATAGGAAAAGTTTTATTAGGAGAAAACACCGGAGAGGCAAAGGGGTCCTTAAAATGGGCTGTCACTGAGCTTTCTGCGTAAAGAGTTTTCTATGGTACCATCACATCACAGGTTACCTCAGAACTCTTCTGATTTATCTTGGACCTAATTGCTTTTTAAGTGCCTATCAATTTAACTATCGTAATAGGTATGTGAAAGATTTTAGTCACAGTTTAGTTTATGGGTATTGCATTACTTTCATTTTTTGAACTGTCACTAACAGTGCTGCTATGAACAGTCAAGGGCAGGTTTTTGTTCAAACACCTGTCTTTAGCTATTTTGAATAAATAGAAATAGAGTTTTGAAGTTCTAAGCAATTCTATATTTCTGAGCACTGAAAAATAGTTATCAATATTAACTGAACTATTTTATGTTTTTGTTTTGTTTTGTTTTGTTTTTGTTTTTTTCTGAACTGGGGATTGAACTCAACCCCTTGCACTTGCCAGGGAAGTGATTATTCTCCTGAGCCATCTCCCCAGCCCCAGTAACTCCATGATTTTATGTTGAGCTTGTGTGTTTTTAAGTGTACCATAATTCTCAAATCAGTCCTATGATGTAGTTAAAATTATTACATTAATGAGGTGGCTGAGTTTGAGAAGGTGTTGTATAAATTAAACACATTTATTTATTGGAGTGAGCCTAAATTTATAGCTCATCAACAAAAAGGGTGAGATTATAAAAACTGATAGAAAAAAGTCTCTGATATATATATATATATATATATATATATATATATATATATATATATATATCCCTATAATATTGAAAATACAGTGTCACACTGGTATTTATTTTTTTGTTAACCAAGTCCACTATTCTAAACCAAATGTATTATTTTATCTTAAGATGAATTATTTCACATTAAATGAATTTGACAAATGTTAAAGTTCTTTATATTTGATCCTTCTGTCTATTTATTTGCAATAAACATTAATTCAACAAGCCTGAGGTATGACAACTAAATATTCACTGTAAAACGTTCATATAATTCCACACATGTTGCTTCCTCATTTTCCATGAAATTGGCCAAAGAAAATTGTAGTTGTGATCTATTTGTTTCTTTATTGGGAAAGAGAACCTCATGATTTTAGAACGAAGGGAATATCATGGAGATGAACATCAAGAAGAATATTGTCATGCTAGATGTTCTGGGCATCAAAGTTACAGTGTTGTATTAAAGATAAAAGTCCCTGCAGGCTCCCGGGCACAGTACTCCTTAGTGGCTCTTTCTTAAAAAGTCCAGAAGTCGCTGAGTATAAATTTTCAGCACTTCTTTCATGTGGCACTTCATATAGTAGATTCAAACATCCTTAGGAATGTTAATAAATTTTCTCTGTTTGATTACAGGTGTCACAGAGCTCATGAAAATACACCTAATTTTTGTTGAGAAGAATTTAAAACTTGTCCATGTCCTACATAACACACAAAGCTAGTGATTATGGAAGTCAGGGATGTGTGATCGCAGTGACGCAGCTGCCATTAGAAAACTGGGTATTCCAAAAGGAGAAACATGTAAAGATCTTCTCAGAGCCAGATATTGAGGAAGGATGGTTTTATAAAGTGAACAAGAGAGAGGAAAATAAATATTGTTTCTTACATTTCTATAACATTTGAACAGGCAACAAAGGATTTTAGCTAATCACCCTGAAATCTATTACAGTGGACACTTAACAAATACCTAGGCACTGTATTAGGCCCTCTAGCACATTCTTTCGGTCTGTATGTACATAGACGGCATCACGCACTACAAATGTGTATGCACCCCATTTATATCATGGTGATTTAAAATGCTGAATTAAAAATTATTTTCATGTCAATCAATTTATAATTTCTGTATTTTATTCAATGCATAAGCAAGTAGACTAAAATGTGTTTGTTCTCTAGATATGTGCTTCATTTATTGCTGGAGTTTTACAAGTTAATGGTGTAAGTTCTTTCTAGATGTAAGCATTGGCTTCTTCAATAGCTTTAGACAGTGCTTTGACACAGTGGCAAGTTCATAACTGAGGACGGAAGAGCTGGCGTCTTTGATTCTACCTCATGCTGATCACGCTTTTCAGAAAATATCACTTAGCCTTGTGAAACAGTTGATGTAACCACAAAATTTTGAAAAATTAGTAGCCCAAGATGAAAGTATAATCGCTGAATTTCACTTAACAAAACAGATACCTGGCCAGTTTGGCTGCCCATACATGAGCTGTTGAACTCTACGTGAGATCCTTTCCTGCCATGTCTACACACCCCAGCCCATTGTTAATCAAATTTAGAGAGACATTAGTCCCATCCTGTATGTACATAGGGTGTTCTGCTCACTGCAGTTTGTGCTGAAGTGTTTTTGTGCATTTTTTCTTTTACTCTGCTTGAATCATTGAGTGCTTTATGGGCTTGTTTACTACCTAGAATGAAAAGGTTGCTTAGAAAGCTGGCTTCAGAAAAATCCATGTGAGGACTGGTAATGAAGACTTAATTAGATTTCTCAGGAATCCTCACCCCACTAGGATCACACAAGCAGGCACAAAGTACCAAAACTGAAATCTCTGCAGACATCACACCTGCCAGCTGAGCTTACAGACTTACTCAGAAATTCTAGTTGGTGGTGGAAAACATCTCCGAATGACACACTAGTAACTTGAAACATAAAGTATATGAAGACATTGCTTCATGTAGTTAGGGTGATAACATTTTCAACATGTTCAACAGTTAAATATTTGGGTTTCTTCAGCATGTATATTGATTGTGCGTTTTAAAAAATTCAATTATGAAAATTGTCATCTGCTTGTGGAAATAATCATAGTCAATGGAAAAGATAAAGAGAATGTTTGAATACTTCCAGTGCCATCTATTGGTTGTTAAATTTGTTGTTTCAGTGCTAAGCCAGGGCATACCAATTATTACTAAGTAAAAAGGGGGAAGGACCTCACACACATTTTTGATTAAAACATTCAGTGGGAGAGTAGAAAGTTACATATGCTGTAATACACCTCAGGATTCCTATATGTAATGTTCTAAGTTGACTAATTTACCTGATATAAAAAAAGGAATAGACAGGAATAGAAGTATTTTAAATCATGAATTCTAGCCTAACAAGGATGGAGTGGACTGTGTTTAATACCTACCATAGAATATTTTACTGATGTCACAAACAAAACAAATGACTTTTCTTTATATAGTGAATAATTCCCTAAAAGTCTTGTAGCTTTTACAAATGCAACGTTAATCTTCTTTTGTCATTGCAAGCATAAAGGAAGCTATTTTATGTCAAAAATGGTTCAATTAATAGCGTTTTCTTCATGCAAGGATCAAAAATGAACAGTGAAAAGATTATGAAGTACATTTTTCAAGATGTCTTTTCTGAAGCTCTCTTTTAACATGTGCATTATAATTGTTGAGTTAGGTAATTTGGGCATTCATTTAGAAGATATGAAATTAATTAATTTCAGGTAAAAAAATTATTCAATTTTTTGAGTATAACTAATTGAATAATGAAAAGTCATGCCTGGGCATGGGGGAAAGCAACCCTTTACAATTCTGGCTCTCTCCTCCTGCTTCTCAAAATGAGGACATTTGTAGCACTATAAATGATGATTCCACTGAAAGGTTGAGTGACCAAGAAAGAAGGAGAGGGAGAAGGAGGAGAGAGGAAAGAGAAGAGAAGGAGAAAGGCAAGGGGAAGCCTAGCCAGGGAAAGAAAGGAATATCTGGGACACACTGGGCAGTCATGCCTTACTTGAAATAAATACAATTTTTTCATGATACTCTGAGTTGTTAAAAATATCCCCCTTTAAATCTCCAAGCAAATTCACTGTTGGCCCATATGTATAAATGCATATCATGTTGTTCATTATGTTTTTACATAACATTTCACTGTAGTACATTCCTCACTTCTATTTCTGCCACCTTAAGAGATTATAGGCTACTTATTACTGGTCTTTAAGCAATCTGTTTTTATCAGGTAGTACGGTGAGATGAAATATGCTTTTTGAATAAAACAAAAGAGAAATTTCATGTGTAATTTTCCAATATATGAGCTATTGGTAGTTTCCTTAGTCTATTTTTCTGATATGTATTTTTATGCTGATATTTTAGTTTTGCTAAAATAACAAAGTACTTACAGAATCTGAAGGCTTTCATGGGTGATATAATTTCTATAGATCTAAATCTGTTCAGAAATGGAGCCCCATTTTCCAATATTTCTTCTATTCACATAAATTGCTTTCACATATGGAAGATAGATAAAATAATACTTTCCATCATCAATTTCTTCAGGAGGGTTAGCTAGGCAATGGAACACACAAAACTGACTTTAAAAAATATATGAACACTTGATTCTTGCCTATAATTTAGAAATTCTGTGTCTGATTCTCATTCTGTTTTTCTCTAAGAATATCTCTATGTGAATAGAGCTCTTCTGAACTTATTTTGATATTCAGAAAACATGTGAGTATGAAGCTATTATTTTATGCTTACAAATAAATAAAACATTTAAAATCTCAAAACACATCTATAATTTTCCCTTCTATATGAAAGAGAAAAAGTCTTTCCTATGTGATGATATGTTTTTTTTTTTTTCTGTGATGACTTTATCAATCATAGTTTATAGCAGTCTCAGAAGTAGTCATTCTTCAGAGAAATGGTTTTACTTCCTGGGAAGACCATGTTCTCCCTGACAATGAGCCTCAGCCTTTGAAATGATTTCACAATATCCAGGAACTTGCCAGCATCCAAACCATTAATAATGCATACAGCCTAGAATACAATGGGAAGTCTCATGAAAGGATCGCTATTTAAGAAACTATGTATGCTAAGATCAACCTAGATAGGAAAACTGAAGGGGAATCCAGTAGAAAGGTACATTTTACACAAATGAGAAAGAAGATATATGTACACAGGTGTACGCTTCATCACTCTCACAGTTAGTAATACACATCAACTCAGTATTCTACATCACTATCTTATCTTTCCAGCTAAGCAGAAATCATATTCAAGACCCAGCCCAGTATTTCTCACAAGGAACCAAAGCAAATTTTAGTCATTATCATGTAAATTTCAGACTTGTTACTTGGCTTTTTAAAAGGTAATATGCTTTGCTGCAGGAGGAAAAAAGAATACGAAACAAGCAAAGAACTGGATTCCACTTTGCCTACAGCTTTTATGATATTTTTAAAGTAATTATTATTTATTTATTTTTATTAATTTTATTGAGAAACAAATAGCAATGAGACAGTTTCAAAACTGGTTAGTAGGACAGTTACAGTAATTAATACTTTACATAATTTTATCTCTGTAGTGGTTACTTGTCATACAAAATGCAGACACGATGTCCTGTCCAAACACTATTAGTATAAATCCTTCTTCTCACTGAATTACGAGAAAGTAGTTATATATCTATCCTAACTATTTTGTGTATACAGATAAAAATGGTCCTCCATTTATATCCGCCCTTTTTTAGTCAGAGATGGGTATTCTATTGCTATTCAAATATTGTAGGTGCATGAATTCAGCAAAATACTCCAGTTTACTCCAGTAGTCCATAAGAATAGTGGGTTATCTGTAGGACTGGTGATGTCAGAAGTTGTTGGCTTGAGCCTTGCACAGCTCAGCAGCATATGCCCACAGCTTTTAATTCAGCCTTGTGATTCTCCACTGAGAAAAACAGTTTCGTTCACGATGTGGCCCTGACCTGCTCGCTGTGCAGTGAGGACCACAGTCAGCAGTTAACCTCTAGCCAGCACCCAACACAACTCACAGAGATTTCTCAATGAATGAGCAAGGGACTCCTGTGGGAAAAACCTGTGAGGCAGCAGGTTTTTCCCTTGGTACCTTCTGAGGTCACCACTAGGGCCCTTTTACCTGCAATAAGAGGAGCAGCTCTTTACAGCTCTGAGAGAGTCCAGAAGGCTTGCCTTTTGCCCATACTCTTCCTTCAACATCACATTCCAGTGAAGATCATATTAAACTTTACTGAAAAAATGGATCATGAAAAATTTAAAATCTTTAATAGCCTTACCTAAAGTACCATCAAACAACAGATAGAGCCCTACAAGGCTTCTCAAAGGACACAACCAGCAGAGTGAAGAGAGAGCCTATAGACTGGAGGAAAAATTGCTATCTATTTCTGAGCCAGAGAACTAATATCTATAATGCATAAAGAACTAAAAAGATTAGGCTATCTCAAATAACAGACCTAATCAAAAAATGGGAACCTATAGATATTTGCTCACAGAATTAGAAATGGCCAAAAATGAATGAAAAGTTGTTCAGCCTCTTTAAATAAATGTAATTCAAAAGGAATTAGGATATGTTATATACATGTGCCAATTTCTCTTAATGAATATAATCATCATATTTTACTGGAAACTTGTACTAACAAAAATTAAAATGAAAATAAACAACACAGATTCTACCTTTCCCCAGCAAGAGGAGCTCTCCTTAATATGAGAGACCCAATGTGTGAAAAGTTTAAGGAGCAAAATCAAAGAGACATATTGAAAAATCAGAGACAGATGCTGTAGAGACAGGAAGAGGGTCTGGGAAAGGAGGGAGGGGAGAGCAGAAGTGAGTGGGAGCAACTACACTCATGATGTAACATGTGTGTGTTAGCCCTCTGAGCTCAGGGCAAACATTATGTAGGATAAGCACGTACTAATGAAAAATTTAAACAAAATAAAGTCAGCTTAAGAGATACAGTATCAACAATAAATAAAAAGAAGAAACTTTAAGCAATATAATGGAACAACAAGAACCAAGAGGAAGAGAGGGAGACCTGGGCAAACCAAAATTCAGAAAATCTTTTCAGAAACTCATAATCGGAAGTGGAGTGTGAGCGAAAACCAATGATATGGCCAACATCATGGGATAGCCAGAGCACAAGGAAAGGAGGAAGGGGGGATGCAGAGAGGAGAGGGCTGGTCAAGAGGACAGGAAGTAAAGCTGCTGTGAAGTACAGGTAGAAAACCACAGGAGCGCAGACAGAAGACAAGGCTCCCCCTTTACCTGCCATCTTTGCTGTTATCCAGGCTTGGTTCTAAGGATATGCTTTACACCACACACTCTTCACAGCAACTTCTATAGGAAAGCAGAGCCTGTTATTGTTACCATTTTTAATAAATGGAAAAACTGAAGCACAGAAATTATGAAAAACTGGAGGAAACACATTGGTCTTTACTTTTCTCTTTTGGGAACTCAGATTACCCTATGGTAAAAGAGGATTTACCATTTGGAGAAGCCCCAGGCTTTGTCATTTAAATTCCTCCTTGACAAGTCATTCTGTTTATTTAAGGTACTAAAAAATAGGAATGATACAAAATTTCAAAACTAGATGTAAAAATTAACAAAGGTTATTGTGTTCAATGTTATCTTCAAAGTAATCACTGAGATTACCAGATATAGACATGTAAGATTGATCAAACAACATAACCACTAGCTTTTTCTTTCAATGAACTAATAGAAATTAGTAGTCTGATTATTTTTCCTGTCATGTATTCATATATGTATATATGCTTTCCCCCAATTCCAGTTTTTTCCTTGTGAGCAGTTTCTTTCCTTTTCACAATATCTATTGTACCTTTTGTATATTGTTTACTCCCTCAGTTTCTTACTCTAGGGAGACAATACAAGGCTTACACATGCGAGCTTGAGATAGTTCCCCTATGACTATGTTCTCTAGTAATTCCGCTTAATAGTCAATGCACCACAGGAAACCAGATCCCTCACTTCTAGTATTTTGTGGTCTGAGCAGTTATGAGATCATGTAGCTCGATGAGTCACTTCTAAAATTCAGCTGTTCCAACCTTGCATGTTGTGGAAAAGGCAGTGTGATTGAGAGGTGATTGGCCAGGAAGGCTCCTTCCTTGGCAACAGTTCAGGTGTGTTTCATAAAAGGGCTCAAGGTGTAGGATTCTGTAACTCGTCCTACTAACTTTCATCAGGGACAGGCAGCCTCTCATCAGACTCTAGATAAAGCACCTAGATCTGGGAGGACCCAGTTTATAAAGCTGTGAAAAATACTCTCATTGTTTATAAATTATCCACCGTAGGATATTTTGTTACAGTAACACAAAATAAACTAAGGCAAACCTTACTTGTTACAACAAAAATGGAACCATTAGATAGTTAATATTTTTAAGAGTACTGAAATGAACTTAATTCTATTTTAATCGCTACTGAAATGTAGTGTGTTTGCATTGAAAAGGCTCTAAAAGTTGTGTTTTTCTAAGGGATTTAAATGCAGTCGCCCTTTCCAAGTTTGAGGTGAATCTCATGTATTCTTCAGCCTTCCGGTACTCACTGTAGGTGGTTCGATTATCTGTTCATCTACCATTAACAATCAGTGATCGCCTGAATATCACTGCCCAGAAAATCCAACAACTCAAACAAGAAACTATTTAGGAACTGAAATTCCCAATAGAGTATTTTCTATGTTTTTCCATTAACAGCATTTCAATTTACAATTTGGAATGAGTTTTGCAATTTTTTTTCCTAGGCGATTTCCACAACAACGTTGTGGAGAGGGGAGGTACTGTAGATTGGGTGATTACAACCTGGTGCCAACTGAGTATTTCATGCCACCTTTTGTGCACAGTAGCCATATTGTATTAAAAGATAAGCTAATTAATTCAAATGCATATGTTAAACGCTTATCTAAAGGTTATGTTGCCAATTTGAAATTGTGCTGTTGTGAATGGCATCTGAATTTTAGGAAGAGAAATCTTGAGATATAAAGATGCAATTAACTGGACTTGAACATATTAGCATGGTATGATTTTCGTGAGCTTAACTTTAGCTCTCTGATGATGAAGCAAGGTTAGAAAATATCCCTAAGGGCACACATGACCTATTTTTCACTTGATAAAATGATGGTAAATAATGAGACTGGAAGGGCTGCAGATACCTCAGCAGGTTAAAGTGCCCGCTTAGGCAGACACAGGAGCCTGTGTTTGATCCCCAGCCTGCTATACAGGCCCTGCCGCGGGGGTGCAGTAGCAGGACAATGGAGACTGGGCGTGATGGTGTGTGCCTATAATCCCAGTGCTTGCGAGGCTGAAAGCAGGAGGATCACTATGAGTCCGATCTCTGTAGTGAGACCCTATAGACTCTACTAAATTCATTTTTTAAAAACATAGGACTGGAGAGAAGGAGGAAGAAAAAAATAGAGGAAGAGAAAGAGACATGAAAGTAAGTAGCAAAGAGGAGGAGGAAGAAAAAATAGAAAAAAAACTACTGTTAGACCAAAAGACCACAGAGTATTTTCTAGGCAGGCAACCCTGGGCTGAAGCTGCCGCTCAGTAGCAGAGAAGTTGCTTAGCATGTTCAAGGACTTGGAGTGACCTCCAGCATGAGAGAAAACAGGAAGGAAGGGAAGAGACAGAAAGAAAAGATACATGATTTTTGTTTTACAGATAAGGAGAGAGGGACCCAATTTTTAAAGAAATTAACTGTTGGGAGCCATGAAAGCTGAAAAATTGATCAAATGCATGCAGGCAGGACTAGGCCTCAGTGCCCAAAGCAAACAAGCTACCTCAGTCCTGAGATAAGCATTCTGATTGGTCATTATTGGCTATAAGTTACTAGGCAACCTTATGTCATGTATTTCTAACTTTGCAAAGTATAAATAAACATCCATATTGTTGGTCATGGGATCATCTTGCCAATTGGGCAGACGGGTCACCACCTTACCCTGTCTTATCTTTTCTTCATTCCTGCTGCCATTTCTCCCATGGTAAAGCAGAACACTCTGAGACCTACGAATCCTTATGGTTAACAGAAGTCATTTTAAAATAGTTGGAACAACATACGATCAGTAGTATTGCATATTATTTTCAACATCTCTTGAGATAGTCTTTGTGTATGTGTGTTTGCTAAATCACTTTAGCATCAGTGAGTAATCATTTTGCCTTATGTTCCCCAAACGGAAATGAAATAATGCTTATTTCCAATAGCTCACACTTTATAACCATTTTGTAACATTTAGAAAGTTTAACTATAAACCTTTTCTTTTGGGCTACATTGAGATTATTTATGATAACGTCCTTAGCAAAATGATGCATCATTATTGTGATTAATTTCATCTGGTGACAGCACTATTGCATAACTAAATCATCATGCTAGAGAGAAACAAAATCAGTAACTCCATTTAGCAGATTTCGTGATGACGCTTGTTCAAGTATTGCAAAATTCATATTAAATTACCTCCATATGGCATTTAGCTGTTCATCGCCTGCTGAAGACCTCAGTCTCAGGAAATGAGTGATTTTCTAATCCTCTTCAGTACATGTGCTTGGAATGCTCAAGTATCTGATATAAAACTGACATTTGTGGGTAAAGCTACTCTCATCAGTGCTGTTACTGAAATCATTTTTTCTCCATGATTTTTAAGAAAGTAAGAGTTTTCCCATTTGAAAATCACATTACTCAGGAAACATCATCTTGAAGAATTCTCCATAACTCTAGATCCCAGTTCTGTAGATGGGAAGGCATTACCAAACTATTTTTGCATTATTAAAATCTATGATGCAGAAGAAGGAATGCAAGGGCTGGCAAGATAGCTCCATGGATGCAGGGCGAGCACAGGAACTGGGGTCTGATACCTGGTACCACATGCCATGCCCATTCCACCCCTGGGTGCACTGAGTCAGTGCCTGCGCCTGGGCATGGTGGTGCACGCCTGTAATCCCAGTGCTCAGGAGGCTGAAAACAGGAGGATCGCTATGAGCTGCATAGTGAGACCCTGTACCGAATATGTTTTTTAAAAAAGAAGAAAACAAAAAGCACAACATCTTATTCTATGAGAAGAAGCACAATATATGTAAAGGCTGGGAGACCTTTGTATTTCAGATTTCCTCATTAGCTTGCCACCACAGTCAGATATCAATATTTTCATGAATTGCTTCATGATAACAAAGAAAGGCCTACCTCCCTAAATTATATGTAGTGGATAAAAGCAATTTTGCAGTGATATGCATCCATTTTGTTTACTCTTCTACTCTTTTAGATACTTTCTAAACTGTATATCCATGATCAAAAAGCATGTCCATTAGCTGAAATACAATTCAATCTGATTAACAGAACAAAATCTGACCTCATTACCAGAGTCGCCATGGAATTAAAGCAGTCTGCCATTAGTTTTATTTTTCAAACACAGCATTTGCTTAGTCCAACTGGAAGATGTATACTTGGGAAACATTTTCTCATTTTATTCTTTTTAAAAGGCAGTCTTGAAAAAAGCACTTGATATATAGAGATTGAAGAACATCTGAACTTACAAGGAGATGTGAGGAAGACTAAAGATATATTTTATTTTGAATAAATAAAAAATTAGCATGGAATATTTCTAGGTAAATTAAATTAGCTTTATAAAAGAAGATAATACAAATATAAATATTTATATTGATAATATAAACATATAGAAATAGTTTCTTCCTTTTTGCAAGAGGTCATTTCTTAAATGTCTCCTACTATAGCTGTCCTTTTATGGAGCACCAGTTATTTTCTTGTTAATGTGACAAGTTGTTTTTCTGATGAGTATATATCTTGAGGGCACTTTGGTGACACTTTTTTTGATATATACTGTCCTCTCTCTCTCAAGGAAAACCAACAAAACTGGGGACTGGACTTTCTTTAAAATATATGAAGATGTCCTTATTTGAAATGACAATGAGTAATAGAAAGCAATGCAGTAAAAGTGGATAGTGACACTTCTACTTTCTTCCAGCGACACTATGACTGGCTACAGCCTATTTAAAATTTATATTTATCTATCTGGGCAATTGGCCAAAGTAACATCACGAAGAAGATTTCAGGCCTAAAGATTTCCCTTCAACGTGTTGCATAAATATGCACCCAGCACTTAAGTTTTCTAAACCCCAATAATTTCATCTGTAAAATGAGACTAACAGAAACATGAATTTCATAAAGTTATTTCAAAAATCACATGAAAGAGAGCTTTGTAGTAGCCAATGTAATGTTTGCACCTCAATACTTAAAATATTAATGTAAGTATTAATTGTTGTTCTATTTGGATCTTAAATACTCTTCAAAGTGTCAAGGACCAAAGACAGGTCTTCAGTTGGTGGCACTCATAGGAATTGGCGCACCTGAAAAGGTAGAGCTAGTGGTCAAGGGCTGGGTGGCTGGCAGGCATCCTTGAAGAGGTTTTGGCTCCCCAGCTGTCTCTCTCCCCTTGCTTCGGGCTGCCATGAAGTGATTGAATTTCTCTGCCACAGGCTAATTTCGACATTACCCATCAAACATCCAAAAGGAAAAAAATCTGAATGATTTTAAAATTGAAAATGAAGATGAAAATTAAAACAGCAAACACTTGGAAATTACTAAAAATCAGGGAATAGCTCTTTAGTTGTTTCATTCAGAAGGAATGAATGCATTTTTCTGTTTACTGTGGCCATCTGAATGAAATGCAAATTTCATTTTAGGGTTGAAAGGAAACAATAGTGTTATTCAACATCCAGGGCTTGAACTCTCTTTTAAAAGAGACATGCTAAATAAAGACATGCTGCACTGGAAATATATCAAAGTTAATAGCTGAAAAATATATGTGGATTTTTCAAATGTATATTTTTAAAAGTTCCTGACTTTTCCAACATGTGGAAGTTATTTTTCTGAAAACCAGAATTAAGGAGAATCTCAGTAGCTCCATCCTATCTGCATTTCACTGACTACTTTCTGTGAGAGGTATTAATTATGCAATGATGTTAAGGATGCCTGTGCCAAGCCACTTCTGTTTTTGTCTTCCTGCATCGTTCAATTTAGATAAAATCATAGAAAGAGAAGATAACTTTTATTCTCAGGCCACATAGTAGCCATTGATTGAAAATTATTATCTTCCAAATAGAAGGCACTGAATTAGATACAAAAAAGAGAAAAATTAACAAAGTCCTAACACTCAAAGCGAGACAGCTGAGTGGACTGCTTAGGTAAGCTTAGACAAGCACAGAGACTGTAGTTCAATCCCCAGCAGCACGTAACACACCAGCCCTGCCCCCAGGGCTGGCTGAGCCAGCCACAGTCTATGGGCATAGTGGTGTACACCTGTAATCCCAGTGCTAGGGGTGCTGAAAACAGGAAGATCCCTGTGAGTCCGAGCTGCATGGTGAGACCTTGTAACAACCAAATATATAAGAAAGAAAGAAAGAAAGAAAGAAAGAAAGAAAGAAAGAAAGAAAGAAAGGAAGGAAGGAAGGAAGGAAGGAAGGAAGGAAGGAAGGAAGGAAGGAAATCTTAGTCTAATTCCACATCCAGTGCTTAAACTTTGTTTTAAAAGATATGTGTTCAAAACAGACAAGCTCCTACGAATGTTTTATTGTGACAAAATTAAGACAAATAATTTCAGTAAATTGCATAACTGAGATATGAGTAAGGTCTGTGGTCAGTAAGAAGGAAGAAAATCTAAATTAGAACTAAAGGTCTAGGGACAGCTTCTCACAGAAATAATATCTGAATTAAATTTTAGGATATTGGACAATGAGTTCAGGCACAACAATGAGTTAAAGGCAAAGAAATAGAAACAACCTGGTAAGAAGTAGCTCTGTTAACTTCAAAGGTTTCTTAAATAAATGTTCTTGATGTCAACTATAGTTTTATTTTTTGTACCTGGAATTGAACTCAGGACCTTGCATGTTCCAGGCAGGTGCTTATGCTGCTGGGCTATCTCCCCAGCATCAGTTATAGTTTTAACAGAAATCCACTCAGTTTGAAGATCTCTAGTGGGAACATTTCTTTTTTCCTGGGAGAAAAAAGAAAACTTAAAAATTAGAAGAATCATAAGAGTCACATGATAGCTTCTGTAGGCAAAGGAGAGAATTTTGAGAGGTTGTCAGAGAAAATAAAATCTGTAAGAAAAATGTTTAAGACTAATGCCAGAATATGCATATTTTTTGAAAACTATAACAAAGAGTGTGATGTATAAGGGAAATGTGTAACTATGTAATAATTGAGAAAAAAGCATAAATGAACACACATATGCACACACATGCATACACAAACACACACACACACACACACACACACGAATGCATGCATCTACTCACACACACAAAAAGTGAAGATGTTAGCAGGGACTGCTCTTGGAAGAAGAAACAAAGATCGCCTCAGCCAAACTCTGACTTAAGATGCCTTGTCTCTCACATGCTATGAGAGTTGGGCAAAGTTTATGCAATAATGCACTGTTTTCTTTTAACCCTACACTTCAAAATACCAGGCCTTAGATCTGTGAGCATGGCCTTTCTGGGTGTGAACCAACTAATTGTTGGGGTTAACAAAATGCATTCCATGGAGCCACCCTACAGCCAGAAGAGATACCAGGCAATTGTTAAGGAAGTCAGCACCTACATTAAGAAAATCGGCTACAACCCTGACACCGTAGCTTTTGTTCCGATTTCTGGTTGGAATGGTGACAACACGCTGGAGCCAAGTGCTAACATGCCTTAGCTCACTTGTAAATATGACAATGCCAGTAGAACCACATTGCTTGAAGCTTTGGATTGCATCCTTCCACCCACTTGCCCCACCGACAAGCCTTTGCGGCTGCCCCTCCAGAATGTCTACAAAATCGGTGGTATTGGCACTGTCCCTGTGGGCCTAGTGGAGACTGGAGTTCTCAAGCCTGGCATGGTGGTCACCTTTGCTCCAGTCAACGTCACAACTGAAGTCAAGTCTGTTGAAATGCACCATGAAGCTTTGAATGAAGCTCTTCCTGGGAACAGTGTGGGCTCCCATGTCAAGAACGTGTTTGTCAAAGATGTCCGGTGTGGCAATGTGGCCGGTGACAGCAAAAATGACCCATCAATGGAAGCAGCTGGTTTCAGTGCTCAGGTGATTATCCTGAACCATCCCAGCCAGATCAGTGCTGGCTATGTCCCTGTCCTGCATTGTCACATAGCTCACATTGCTTGCAAGTTTGCTGAGCTGAAAGAAAAGATTGATTCCCGGTCTGGTAAGAAGCTGGAAGATGGGCCCAAGATTTTGAAATATGGTGA
>PVKA01025312.1:0-33103 GCA_004027165.1 Ctenomys sociabilis
GCATCCCAGCCTGAGAGTGAGTGCTTTCTATCCTGAGGGTGTTCTCTCTCTGTCTGTCTCTCTCATTCTTTCGCTCTCATTCTCTCTGTTTCTCTCTCCCATTCTTTCTCTCTCTGTGTCTCTGTGTCTCTGTGTGTCTGTGGTCTGTCTCTCTCTCTCTCTCTCTCTCTCTCTCTCTCTCTCACACACACACACACACACACACACACACACACACAGAGGATCGAACTCAGGTTCTCATACATACACACACACACACAGAGGATCGAACTCAGGTTCTTTGCACCAAGCTACCTCCCCAGGCTTTATATAGATAGATAGAAAAGGCCAGCCAAATAGCTCAGTGGATTAAAGCACTTGCTTAAGCAGACCTTACAGGCTGGGGTTTGATCACCAGCATGCCATGATGGTCCTGCCCCCGGAGAACACTGAGATGGCTTTGGAGACTGGGCATGGTGGTGCTCACCCATAATCCCAGCTCTTAGGAGGCTGAACACAGGTGGATCATTACAAGTCCAATCTAAGTAGTGAGACCTGTAGACTCTGTACTAAACTACCAAAGGGAAAAAAAAAAAAAAAAAAAAAAAAAAAAAAAAAAAAAAAAAAAAAAAAAAAAAAAAAAAAAAAAAAAAAAAAAAAAAAAAAAAAAAAAAAAAAAAAAAAAAAAAAAAAAAAAAAAAAAAAGAAAAAGAAAAGAAAGAAAGACAGAAAAAAAATAGATAGATAGTGATAAACAGAGATATGATATAGATATATCTTAAATTACCCAGGCTGGGCTTGAATGTGGGGTCCCCTGCTCAGTCTCCCAGAATGCTGGGGTTACAGCCATGCCCCACCAGAGATGAGTATTTTTTGAGGGGCATACAATTCAGCCCAACATCATACATAGATGTAGTGTCTTTTTGCAACACTGGCAGGTATGCAGGATGTATTTTTTCTCATAATATTTTTTCCACTGAACAATGTAACAAAGATATAACTGTAATACATGTTCCTTAACATGAGCAATCTGCAGTCTCTGTAGCTACAGCATTATTGGTGAACAGTGAGGTGGCCTGCAGGTATTTGCTGTCCCACACACTGCTGCACTGAATAACCTCGCAAGTATCTCCTTTTCACATATGTCAGTACTTCTCTAGGGTAGATTGCCGGGGATGGAACTTCAGGATCAAAGTCTGAGCTGTTTATGTATTTATAACAGGAGCACAAAGTTGTGTCCTGAAGAGTTAACTCAAACTCACACAAAGAATATGAAGGTCACAGTTACCTCTCACCAGCTTTTAATATTACTGAAAGTAATTTTGTGCATTTAATAGATAAAACTCAGTGGTTTAATACACATTCATCTCATAAATGGAGAGATTGGGTTCTTTTTGTATGTCCCACATGTAATTTTGTAATTATATGTACAGTGGTACCTTTGTGCTCACTGTGTAAATTAGTTCTGGGAGACTCAAGAGGTACCAAAAATGAATTTCATCAGCACATTTCCTCTTTCTTTATGTATTTTGTGCGGGGCCTCACTATGCAGCTTGGACTCATGCATATCCTCCCGTTTTCATGCTCCCCAGCTCTGGGATTACAGGCATGCACCACCACATCTAGTCTCATTTGCGTCTCAGTGCACCCCTGGGGTGGGACTGCCACCAGGATTTTACATTTGCCAGGTAGGTGCTCATGCCCCTGAGCTGTCTCCCTGGCCCTAGTGTTTTATTATGAAACAGAGTCTTTCTAAGTTTCTAAGTTGCATGCTGGGCTCAGACTTGTGAATTTGGAATCCTCATACCCCAGCCTCCCACAGTGTTGGGATTATAGATACGTACCACCGCACCTAGCAAGGTTTCACACTTTTATGTGATCAAAGCTGTCAGGAGTTTCCTTTTAAAATTTATGTGTCAAGCAATGTTATCTTTAGTAAAAAACAGTATCTCTACTGAAGGACAGCAGTGTCATTTTCCTATATGTTTTTTGTGTGGAAGTTGATGATACCAACACAAAATTGTTTGTGTTGGATCCACACAAAATTACAGCAGGGAAATTAATGCAGGGTGATAGAAGCTTGTTGCAAGGACCCAGTGAGATCCTTCCTTTCTCTACCTCACCCACTCTGTGCATGCTCTCCATGATTCCTATATGCACACATTTCTGTATTTAATTTTTATTTTTTAAACAATTTTTATTTAAAAAGTCTTTTTCTTTGGTTTTTGATATAGGTTCTCTTTATAGTTCCGGGCTGCCCTTGCACTCACTATGTAGCCCATGGTGGCCTCAAATTTGCAGTAATCCTGCTTCAGCCACCCAACTGTTTGCGTTACAGATGTGTGCCACTATACCTGGCCTAAAATTCTTTTATTTGGTACCAGGAATCAAATTCAGGACTTTGCACTTGCCAGGCAGGTGCTGTGCCACTGAGCTACATCCCTGGCCTAAAATTCTTTAAGAGAACAACTCAGACTATGTGTGCTCTATCAAACATTTGCCCTGCACTTGCACCTCTAGCAATTAACTGATGTCAACTCCTGGCAATGTCTTCAAGATCAACAAAATTTATATCCTGAGAGCACAGTGTACATTTTTTTCATATTGATTGAAACTGACCCTCTGCCAGGCATGGTGCTGCACACCTGGAATCCCAGCATGCAGGAGCTTGAGGGAAGGAGTGCTGTGTGCCCAGAACTTGTCTGGACTACATAATCTCTAAAAGAAACCCTGTCTCAAAACAAAACTTCCCCTCTAGTTCCATGTATGCACCATACTGTACTATGATACGCCTTTTCACTGCAGTGTTTTGCTGTTTTTAAATACATTGTATTCTTTGGAAAATCTTTCTGTGAATGTTGAGTCCAAATTTGGTATAAATTAATTAATGAATTCCTATTAAAGTGAGAAGAAGAACCAACTGACGCCATGCTGTCCTCAGGCGCTATCTTAGAGTTCAAACTCCTGTTTCCTCAGAATCGGCTTCTTGTAAGTGTCCTAGTCACCTAACCTGATACTACCCCACACTCTGGCATGCCATGGCTTGCTCCCTACCTAAAATGCCAACCACCTCTGCTCCTCTGTCACAAGCGAAGCCCATGCTTTGTACAAGCATTTCTGTAGTTGCACTAAGTCATATCAGAGACAACTTAACTATCCTTCTAGGTCTGTAGCTAGAACTGTATAACAATCATCCCCTCCCGCCCTTCAGGTTGGAGCTGAATCATGTTCTGGGCCCCAACCCCCAGCTAACAAACTGCTGTCTGCATCGGGCCTTTGCAGGTGACTCAGTGAAGTGCATCAGTTTAGCACTTAAATCATAGATCAGGGCTACACAGAAGACTCCTGGAGATGACACTGAAGTCTATGTTCTGCTGGCTGCGTCCCCACGCCCAAGGCCTCCAGCCCAGTGCTGACCGCATCCGTGGTGTCCTAGCTCCTTCTTTATACACTTCCATATAGCTCATAACATTGTAAGTTGTGGTTATAGAGGGTGGGAATTCTCAGCACTCCAAGGCCTCTGGCGCTGCAATTCTGCCCAACACATGCTCAACAACGGTCACGAAAACCAGGACAGGATAAAAGTAAACACAAAACCATGTTTCCTCTCCCCAGCTGCTGCTACCTCTTTCCAAAAAAGGTTGAAACACACAGGGAATTTATCTAAACTCAGAAGGGTTTGAAGAGCCCTCATGAAGCCTGAGTGGTCTAAGGAAGCCTCCGTTTGCTGTTGGTAAGTTATTTTCAGTGTCCCTTGTCACCGGCTGTCTGGTGTGGCATCAGTACTGACTTGGCATCAACCTCCTTACTTTATTGGCTTTGTCCACACTCTGCTATGACTTGGGAACTTTAAATATCCATCCCAATAAGTCCATCTTACCCTTGCTAGTAGTTGGATGATATTGCAGTTTGTGTAGCATAATTTATTTGAATATTGCTACATGATAAATATGCAGACGATTTGAATTTGTTTTGTTATCACTACAGTTTCAGAAAGTAGAACTATTTAGCTTTGTTTTCTGATGTTTAATGCGATTTTAACTTACTTGTTTTTGTATTCACTGTGAAAGTAGAAGATGAAATTCTCAACCATGCATTGATTATCTCATCTTTATCAGTTTAAAATGTTTTTATTGTATTTTAAAAATTATTATGCTCAATTCCACTTTCTTTCCTTTGCCTTCTTCTTTATTCCCTCCTGTTCCTCCTGCTCTTCCTCCACCTCTTTCTTTTCCTCATCTTTTTTCTTCTTATTCTTCTCATGGTGCTGGCGATTTGACCCAAGGATTGCACATGGGCTCTGCTCCGGCCCCCATGCCACAGTGGGCTCTTCATATTGTTGAAATCGCCAAGAGATTTCTCATCGCTGCCCTCAGCTCTGTGACTGCCTCTCAGTCTACTATTTTTGTTTTTCTGTTGGTAGTTCAAGACCACACTATTATAATTATGGAATAATTATTAACTGCTTAGTTATCTGACACATCAAGTTAATGTATTATTTTTCAAGAAGTATTTAGATAATTATCATTTATTTTCTAAATGAGATAGTTTTATCAAAGTATGGAATATCTTCTATTGATAGAGTAATTTGGAGAGCAAAAGGCTATTGAGTCTCCTACAGTGGCAGCACTAATCTCGTCCACCTCCTTGTTTTTGTTACTACTGATTTCTTTTCAGTGTCTAGGCCACTGAATTAATATTGTAAGTAGGCTCTTTTTCTTATTGCATTTTACCAGTTATTATTATGGTTAAATAGGGAAGTTATTGATTTCTTTGTATGTTTTTCTTGCATTTGTAAGAAACAGGCCTGCCTCTAAGAACTTACACAATGTTTTTTTTTAGGGTTTCTTTTTGTTTATCTTATTTCATGTTTTATTTTATTCTTTTTGGCGGAACTGGGGATTGAACTCAGGCCCTTGCTCTTGCCAGGGAAGTGCTTATTCTACTGAGCCAACTCTCCAGACCCCCAGAACTTACACATTTAATGACAAAAAGTTAATATTAAATTTTAAAAAAGATTTGTTTATTTATTTGGTGCAGGGTCTCACTACACAGCTCAGACTCATAGTGCTCCTCTTGTCTCAGCCTCCCCAGTGCTGGGATTATAGATGTGTGCCCGTATTCTGAGGTTCAGTGGCCTGCAAGGTGCAGGGCCAGCAGGGCATGTGGTACTGGGAACTGAGTTTGGATCTTTGTGCTTACCAGGCAGGCATTTAGAGCACCGAGCTATTTCTCCAGCCCTATATTTTATTTATTTATTTAATTTATTATTATTTTCCAGTATTGAGAGTTGAAAGGGATTGAATTCCTGGCCTTGCCTTAAACCACTGAGCTATCTCCCCAGCCCTTAAATTTTGAACACAACAGCCAGGAGTAGTGTTGGACGCCTGTGATCGCAGCTCTTGGGAGGCTGAGGCAGGAACATTGTCAGGGGTTTGAATCCCGCCTGGGCTACATGATAAGCTCAAGGTCTGCCTAAACTATATGGCAAGACCTGTCTCAAAAGCAAAAGCAAGATAAAACAAGCAAATACATAAGAATAGCTAGGAGGACAGTTGCATGGTGAAATGTCTTTCAGAGTTCTAAAATGTTAAAATTGATAAATGACCATAAAGTACTTAATAGATGAGCAGCTCAATCTGGATTCTTAGAGGAGGCAGCTGTCTAAGTAATTAATTTGAGTGAACACTGGCAGGAGAAACTAGGTTGAGTATTCTGTGTGTTTTGGCGCATCATTAGCCTTTCTGGGCAGATAGAGATAAAAGCTAAAAATCAGTGAAAACAACAGAGGAGGGGTAAGTGGCCACTGTTCAGACCTTCCAGGTCAGTGTTGGTTCTATCAGGGGAATGCTTTCGGGGTCAGGAAAGTGACATTACAACTCTTGTTGTGGAATTCTGTTTGCCATACTAAATGCAGTACAGGTGCTGTCTACAAAGTAATTGCCCATAAAACATTATAAGCAGCAGGGACATTTCAGTTCCACAAAAGTAGTTTATGCACTCCCCACCTCATCCCATTCCAATCTGAAATTCAGAGGAAAATCTTTGAACGAAGAAAATGTTCTAAATTTTCAGAATTCCAGCCTATCATTTTCATATGACAAATCTTGTGATTGAAAGCCAAGCAGTAGTTTTAGACCCTACTGGCAATAACGCAGATGTATGGTAGCTATGCTGTTCTTAAGCTTCCGGTTCTTCAAAACATGTATCTTTTTTATGCTTCTTAGGTAGCACCAGTCAGAAAAGTAAAAGCATGGAAGTATACAGAAATTCCCAGTAGGAACTCATTTTTATTATCTGATGGTGGATTCTAATTGATAAACAGTTAAAAATATAGAGAAGTTTCATTGAAAGTTACTTACAATTTTTTGATTTGTTTTGATGTGTAAGCCTGTGGTTTAAACATCCATGTACATGAAGGCAGCTCTCACCACAGAGAGGCAACAAAATGTAGTCAGCTCTCCACTGCTACAGCGAATGCTTCACACAGCCCCTTGGGAAGTTGAAGGCCACGACCGGGCATTGGTTCGGGCTTCTGGCAACCACGCCAGTGCATGGTGGAAGGGGGCGTGTTAGGTAGCTGTTTGCCACTGTGACAAAATACCTGAAAAAATCAGCTTACAGGAGAACAGAATTATTTTGGCTCACAGTCACATGGTTGGCTGGCTCCTGCTCTTAGAGGCGGTGGTTAAGTGGAAACGTTGTCATGACATAAGGAACACTTTAAAGCCATGGCAGCCAGGCTGCAAAGACAGAACAAATGGAGGCCCACTTGCTTCCTCTTTGCTTGGCTGCTGTGAGGTCCTCAGGCTCCTAGGCAGGGCTATCCACTGTCAGGTTCAGTTTCCTTCCTTGGTTGGATGTTCCACCTGCCAATCAAATCACAGGCATGCCCAGACGTGCTCAGAAAGGTGCTGTAGGAGACTCTTCCTGGTCCTCAGTCCAAGAAACCAATATTTGTAATCCCAAAGTTATGTTATTGGAACCCCATCAAGTTGATTCCAATCTACCACTTTCCATGCAACCCACGGCGAAAATGAGGACACTAAATTATATTTTTAATCATCGGGGAGTCAAGGAGCTCTAGGTCCAGCCACGCAGATGGCTTCCCGGAACCAAGAGCGTGACCCAGGGCCTCACCCGGTTTTTATTTAGTGGGGGAGTGGCTTGAGGATTGAGAATTGTGGGAAGTAGGTGACTACTGTGAGCTGAGCTCGGCGTGGGGCCTACATTTACCTCTGCCATATGTGGAGAGTATATGCAGAGAGAGAGTAATCTGCATTATATAGCATTTAATGTTTTGGGAAGTCTAGGGCTTCAGCTTTGATGTAGTCTTTCAAGCCCCAGGAAGCCATAGCCTCTATCTCGAGGCTCGATCCCAGCTGGCAGCGCGGAGCATTAGCTCTACCATCCTGTCTCCACCCGGCTCACATTAAGGAGCAGCAGGCTTACCAGGGAAACACACATGCCACCTTCAAAGACTATCACCAGCACCTCAGCTAGACCAGTACACATTGCTTAAGGCCAATTGAAGGATAAACAGAAGTCCTAGCCAGCTCTGTACATAACAATATGAGGAAATAGGATCAGACTCAGTCAAAATGGAGACAGTTGCTTTTCTTTCAAGGAGAGCTGCTCAGGTGGTCCCCCACAGGTGCTTTATTAGATTCCTCTTAGTAGGCCTCTCAGTTCAATCAAGATGACGATGAAGCTTAGGTGCTTCATTGTCACTAAAAACACCCACATCTTGAGCCAGGAAACAGCCTGAGACCAACGTCTGCAGACCTCCTCAAAACCTTTCCTCAAGTGACCTAAGGACTGCACTGCCACCTTTACCCAAGAGCAGTAAGCTCCACCATGGCCTGCCCTTTGCTGTCATCCTGTCCCTAAATTCTCATCACTAGCAACTGCTGATCTGTTCTGCTACTGTGGCTTTGTCTCCTGGAGACTTGCACATATAGAGCATGCAGTTGGGCATAGGGGCACACACCTGGAATCCCTGAAGCTGAGAAGCTGAGGTGGGGTAGGTTGGAGTCCAGCCTGAGTTACCTAGTGTCAGGGCTTTGGTGAGGGGAACAATACAAGACAAGACACATTTGGTAAGATTAGTTTATAATCACCCAAGGAATCATATACAAACAGTGCAGGAAGTCTGTCCACACAGACATAATAAAGACCAAAATATCCAACTGAGGATATTTTGTTGTCCAACTGATGGCCTGGGTCCTAATTCCTGCACGAGTCCAGCTGAAGACCTAGAGCCCATAACAATACCCTCTACAAGCAGAGGTCCAGCCAGAGGCCAAAAGCCTGGAATGATGTCCATGATCTGTTTCACAGATTTGTGCTGAGAAAGCCCAAAGGTCAGTGGTGGAAGCTAGAATGCCTGCACCAGCAGGATGAAAGATCTGTACCTTCATCAGGAGAGATCTTCAGTGGATCCAGGAGGTGAGGCTCAAGGCAAGAACCAGAGCTCCCCCAAAAGGTACCATGGCCATCCTCCATGACAGTGAGGTCGCGAGCTCCTCTGATGATCAGGACAGCTGAGTCCCCATCAGGAAAGCCAAAGGCACGAGCTTGTCCAGGAGGCTGAGCAGTGCACCATCTGCCCCTCTGGAGCCAGGAAGTGATGCTCAGTGTGAGGGTCAGAGTCCCCCAAAGTGAGCTGCAGCCATTCTCAGAGACAGCAAAGTGCAGAGCTCCTTCGATGATGAGAACAGCCGAGTTCATCAGGAAAGCTAGCATGATGAGTCCTCCAGGAAAACCAGCAGCTCCCTGCAGCTTCCTTAACAGCTTCTAAACTTTGTGCCCTCCAGTTCTGCCTCTTAGGCTGCTGGCAATGGTCCTTAGGATGATTCCCAAGAGAATACATAGTACTCAACTTTTGAGCCTGGCTTGCTTTCCTCAGCATAAAGCCTTTGAAATTCATGCAGGTTGTACATTTCAATAGTTTATTCTTTTTCAGTTCTGCAGAAGTATTTTACTTTATGTCTTTACTACCCTTTGTTTACTCATGCACACATGCAGGACATTTGGATGGCTTCCAACTTGTTGGAGATGACAGGCCCTGCTGTTACCGTAACTACTGTTACCACTTCTAAGACTGCTTGTAGGCTGGGATATGTGGGACAGAATATAGTAGAAATGTTTCTGGAAAATAGTTGTTCTTCTTCTACTTGTCTGAGTACAGTTAGAATTTTTTTTTTTTTTTTTATTCCATGAAATAAACCTGAAGCTTTCTTCTGGAATTCTCTCTGTACCCAATGTCCTCCTTGTGCTTTGGGTTTCCTTGGGTCTAGGATAGGATATTCTGCAGGCAAAGCAGGAAACTTACTGCTGGTTTGCAATAGGACAGAAAGGATGTGCTGTGGCCAATGTGCTTATTTTAATTGAGCCACCCAAGGGGAAGAAAAGACAAGCAACGTTATTGGCCAGCAGCTGTGAGTGCCTGGTGCATGACCCAGCTCTGACCCTGATGGGCAGGAGGGAGAATAGTTACCCCTCCTTAGTCCACGTCTAGTTCCAGGTCTGGAAGGTGCTGGTATGAGTTAGTGCAGCTACAGAAACACTTCTGCAAAGCACCGGCTCAGCTTGTGACAAAGGAGCAGTAGTGCTTAACATCTTACACAGGAACAAGCCATATTATGGCAAAGCATGGGGTGGTGTCAGGTTAGGCATCTATGACAACACTGACAAGAAACAAACTTAAGCTTAAAAATGGCACTAGAACAAAAAACAGTGTTGGTTTAGTTTTCTTTCCCATATCATGTGGAGTGGCTTCTTCCCTCATACCTAGAGCTTGTCACTGCTGTCCTCAACGTGATTCTTTGTCATGGGTTGCTAGAAAGAATTTATAGTAGGGACCTGCCAATTAGCTCCATTGTTTAAGTGCCCATTTATGCAAAAGGTGTCAGGCGCAGGGTGCTGTGGTTCGATCCCCAGACCCATTCAGCCTGAGCCAGCCAAAAAAAAAAAAAAATAGTTCACAGCGAAGCACTTTTGAGAGGAATATTCACACATTAAAACATTTAAGAACATTATTACTATTATTATTATTATCATCTTATTCATTCCTGTGGCCTTTTACCCTAATTTTAACTGACTCCTTTTGTTTTATGCCTCCACTTATTGGGACATTCTCCTGTTTATCTTTTTTTTTTTTTTTTTTTTTTTGGTGGAACCGGGGATTGAACTCAGGCCCTTGTGCTTGCCAGGGAAGCCACTTAGCCATCTCCCCAGCCTCCCACATTCTCCTGTTTAGATATGCAGGTTTTTTAGATGGAAAGTGTGCTTCTTTAAAAAGATGTTCAGCATTTGTGTTACGAATCCGCCTGTGCTTGCAGCTTCCTTGGGTCTGGTTCTGGGAGACGTAGTAGCAGTCGGAACTCTGGCTCTGGTCTCTCGGACCTCGCACGTTGCGTTTCTGAGGGGCAAAGCACTGCCAAAATACTAGTGAGCCAGGTGTCGGTTCTTCACTCTCAAAAGCAGTGTGCTAAATTGCATGCTGATAGAAAATCACTTCTAATTGAGTCCCAATAGCTTTCCCAGGGTCATAATTATAATAATTGGCTCATTCCACAGATGTACAGGAAAAAAAAAAAACCAATAACAAATGTTTAGAATTATGTAGCTTTCCCGATAGCATTGGTTTTATACAATTTGTTTTTGCTATAGCATAAATCTTCTTTTAAGACCTCTGCCCCCCCGTCCCCCCCCAAATATGATGGCTCTGCTCCTTGGGTTACTGAGGCTGCCTCGCATTTCAATCACAGCCTTGGTGGTCCCTAGAATTCCACATGTGGACTACTGAGCATGCTGAGAAATCAATCAGAAGTTTAATGTCACTGGGTAGAACGAGCCAGAAGTTCATCATTTGCTTGTGTCCAAAATCCGGTGAAGTGACAGCGGATGAATCAGGGAATAGGACCTATGGTACCAAAGAGAGAAAGGAAGGAACAAACAACAGGGCTGGAAGGCCCAGGGTATTTGGAGAAGTGAGGGAAAGGATAGCAACCACTCAGTACCCGACAATCTCAAGGAAGAGGGCATAGAGAGAAGACATACACAGGCTTATTGTGTAGATCCCCAAAAAATCTGGGCCAGTAAGAGCACAGTGAGTGGACAGGCAGGACTGCCGGATCGTCTCTCTCTGTTCTCTAGCTCTTGTTCATCTTCCACACACTCAGCCTCCTTGTCCCCACCCACTCTGACACTGGAGAGCTACTTCCTGGGGACACTGAACAGGGGGCTCAGAAGTCAGATGCCTGAGGACCTGGGGTGGTGAGGGCTGCCCTGAGAAGTGGGAAAGTGACAAAGCTCCCTGCCCCAACTGGGTGTGAATGTAGAGCCCTGGGAGGTTGAGGCCCAAAGACCGAAAGTTCAAACTCAGCCTGGGCAGTTTAGCAACATAACTGTCTCCCGAGATAATTATGAAAGGCCAGGGATGTGATTCAGCGTCAATTGCAGGCCCTCAGTCCAATCACAAGTATGACCCATCCACAAGAATAAAATAAAATAACAGAACAGAATAAAGCCTGGTTGGGGCAGAGGAGCCCTCCAGCCCCCCGCCTGCTTGTCCCCAGAACATTGTCACTGGTGATGCTCCCTGGGTGTGAGGAGCCCAGCTGGCCTCCGGAGAAAGTGACTGTCTCCTAACAGCAGCGCAGATTCTTCCAACAGGGCTCCCTCTCCCCACCAAATGACCAAGTTTCTGCTCTAATTAAAGCCTGAAATGGATGCATACCCAAATACATAGGAATGCGGACTATCATGTCCCTTGTTCTTAAGTATGAACCATCCTCAAATATTTTGGAATGATTCTGTGAAAGCAGAGAACTCCCAAAACAAACACTGAGAAAGAACAACACGAGTGAGTCACCACACAGAAAGCAAGATCTGCACCTGCACATACTGTGACGGCCTGCAGGAGTGAGACACTGCATGTAAGAAGCAAGAGCATGGACCACAAAGAGAACAATTCAATCTGTGTTACAGGGAAAATATCAACAGAATCTGGGTGTGGTGACACAGGCCTGTCACCCCAGCACTTGGGAGGCTGAGTCAGGAGAATCATCATGAGGTTGAGGCCAGCCGAGATACACAGTGAGCCTGACTGTCACAGCAGTTGTGAATTATAACAAATGCTACAGCAAAGTCAGATTCGCCAGTGACCCAGGAAACCTTCGTGAGGCCCTCAGGAGAAGTGGAGAGATCTCTTATTTTTGTTAGCAGGACCAGGGAAGCTTAACAGCCCAAAATCTGAGCCCTGAATCTGGGGTGGGGAAGTTGTTCTGTGGAGAGAGAGAGTGTGAGGTGGGAGAGAGTGAGGCAAAGGCAGTACTCAGAGGTGACAGATTTCCAACTCTTGAGTATCTGGCTGCCTCTTTAGGAGAGGGAGCCCGGTAAGTTGCGACTGTGAAGCAGCCCATAGGACCAGAAGCGTGGAGGGACAGCCAAGGTAACGATGTGGAGTGCAGTCTAGAGCATGCTCTGGCTCTGGGGAAGAGGGAGGAGAGTGAGTGAGCGCAGCTGGGTCCAGAGACTGCTGATCTCCTGGGCGAGGCCAGAGAGGGAACAGGAGGACACCAGCCAGGGCTGAGTCTCTGAGGGGCGGGGCTATAGTGGTTTGCTTCTCTGTCTCAGAGCTCCAAAGTGAGACTCTGTCTAAAAACACAGAAAAACAAAATATGTCAGTGTTGGAACAGAACTGAAGACCTATCATAAGAAATGATATAAAGAGGTAGGTTCAAGTCGGGCGTGGTGGCGCAGGCCTGTAATCCCAGCACTTGGGAGGCTGAGGCAGGAGGATTGTTGTGAGTTCGAGACCAGCCTAAGCTACAAAGTGAGCTTAAGGCCAGCCTGAACTGCATAGTGAGACCCTGTCTCAAAAAGACAAAAAAAAAAAAAAAAAAAAAAAAAGAGGTAGGTTCAGTGCTCTTTCTGGAGCCAAGCACATGGATGCATTCCTGCAGGTGCAGCACTTTGGAGGCTGAGACAGAGGACTGGATGTTCCAGGCCATCCTGGGCTACTGTCTCAGGAACAAAAGAAGACTTTCAGGGGTTGATTTTCAGCTCAGATGAAATCAAGCACCACTTGCCTCATTTGTGCTGCTCCTAAGTTCACCTAACACCAGTCACCTCTACTGCATCCTCCAGGGACCCTGTGGGGTCAGCGTCCTATTCCCAAGGTGAGGCGGCAGCGGTATCACGTCTGCTCTGGCCTCTGGGATTGCCCCTTGGATTTGTCTTGGGGAGACGGCTGAGGAGCTACCCAGGCACCCTGTGACAGCTTGGCCTCAGGATCAAAGTGACACTGCCTCCAGCATAGGCATGCTCAGATGGAGGTGGCACCTTTGGGCTTTGGCCTGGTCATGAAAGTCTTCAAGAAACTTCCAAGAGATGGAGGAATAAACAAACATGCACATTAAATGCAGTGGAAAAATTGCTTTTGATAAGATTGTCAACATTACGCTGCAGAGGTGGCACTGATCATTGGCCAGAGAAGTCTCTGGTATCATTAAAGAGACCTGGGAGACTGCTCCATCTGTGGGTCAGATGCTGGGGAAACCATCCCTGTGATACCTGGGGTGACATCAGTGGGAGTGGGTGAGGTGCTGGGCCAGTTAACAGACATAAGGAGAACTGGGGATTGCTAGGTGTAGAGAGGGGGAAAGGAAAAAAGAGAGAGTAGGGGAGAGAGAGAAGGGCAGGAAGACAGATGGGGAGGGAGGGAGGGAACAGGGGAAGGAGAAAGGGAGAAAGAATTATTTTGATTTCCAGGAAGAAAAGAGAAAGAACATGGAAAGAGTGGTTATTACTTTAAAAATAAAATAAAAAGAAACCAATCAGATAATCAGATGGTATCAGATGATCAGATTGGGGACCTAGGTGTGTGTGGAAGCCCAGAACCCAATGGGATGGGGAAGGTTCTCTCTCCTTGGCCCCTTGAGGCCCAGCCTCCCTGGGGCAGGAGTTTGGCCAGATGGGACCCTCTCCTCTGTCCTGCACAGAGAGCAGTGCATGGGGATCAGATGCAACCCCTTTAGGTGTATGCACCCCTGGGGAACCGGTAGGGCCTGGCACAGCCTGGACAAGGAGATATTTTAGAAGGCAGGGAGCAGGAGGAGGGAGCAAGGTTATAAATTGTGATGGAAGGGATAGTTCATTTTGAAACTCAGACTACAGTGTAAAATAACTTTTTCTCCTTGATCTCCATACCAAGTCTGGTTGCTGACAAAAAGAAGTACAAAGCAGAAGTTCAACATTCATAATATTCCAAGTAGTGAGTGCAAGACAGAATAGTGCTGTCTCAGGCAGGAAAGTGCCTGAGGAGGGAGGGAGGGAGAGAGAGAGAGAAAGAGACAGTGAGACACTGTGTGTGTGTGTGTGTGTCTATGTACAGGAGGTTTTTGTTTTTAGGCTGAGTTGTGATGATTCAGAAGGCTCCTAAAGAAAGCCATCAGGCAAGGGGACCACTGCTGAGGAGGGCAGCGAGATGCCACAGACCCAGCAGTGAGAACACTGTCCTTCCTTACCACACAATGATGGTGAATTTCCCTTCTCCCTACCATACATCCTGCTAGCTTCTCTTGGGAACACGCGTAGGGACATCTCAACAAACGTCTAGGACTAAGTCCAGAATTAACCAGCTTCTTGTTATTGTCTTCAGCAAGGATCTCACTATATACTGCTGTGGACTAGAACTCAGAGTGATCCTCCTGCCTCAGCCTCCCAGGTACTGGGGTTACAGGTATGCACTATATGCTCAGCTCTCAGAATTAACCAGCTTTTAATAAGATTATTTCAGGAGAACAATCTGATTTCAGTTACTGAGTAGATAATGAGTATCAGTTACTTTTCAACCCAGCACCCAAAGTTAGAGGAGGAAAGCTCACTGTAGCTGGCTTGAGGGCAGGGCACCCTGGCAGAGGGCACCACAGAGAAGAGAGCGCTCATGGCAGACAGGAAGCAGCCAGCAGCGGGTGATGGGCAACACAAGGCAAGCAGCAGCCTCCGTCTGTCCCTTAAATCCCCCCCCCCCGCCACCCACTCTGAGAGCAGGCACCTTAGTCCTAGCACCCACTAGGAATCGGTCCCAGCCGCACACCTGGGATCCCAGTGTCACACACCAGGGATCCAGCCCCTTTCAGAAGACTCCACCCCTGACCGAGGAGGTTTCGCAGGAGGCCTGGATATAAGACATAACAGGATTTCTTTGTAAGCATATCGTTGACTAGCGTGAGACATGGGGCTCATTGGAAATGGAGCATAGCTTAGATCTAAAGTAAGAATAAAGTGAACGTTTATTAAAGGAAAGAAAGGCAGCTCAGTGTCGCAAGGCGTCTTTTATGAAAAAGATGGAGAAGGTAGGTTATTCCACAGACTGGGCAGCATCTAGCAGGGAGTGTGGCGCTTTTATGAAGCCTCAGAAGAATGCCCGCCTTCCCTCCCTCCTTCCCTCCCTCCTTCCCTCCCTCCTTCCCTCCCTCCTTCCCTCCCTCCTTCCCTCCTTCCTTCCTTCCTTCCTTCCTTCCTTCCTTCCTTCCTTCCTTCCTTCCTTCCTTCTTTCCTTCCTTCCTTCCTCTTCTTTTTTTCTTCCCTTTGGCAGAACTGGGGATTGAACTCAGACCCTTGAGCTTGCCAGGCAAGTGCTTATTCTACTGAGCCATCTCCCCAGCCCCCCTTCCTTCTTTTGTACTGGGAATTGAACCCAGGGTCTTATCACATCCCAGTCCTCTAACATTATTTATTTTGAGACAGGCTCACACTAAATCACTGGGTTGCCCAGGATGGGCTAGAACTTGTGCTCTTCTTGCCTCAGCCTGCCAGAGTGCTAGGATATTTTATTTTTAATTTTATTTATTTAAATTTTTGTTTTATTGAAGTACAAATATCAATGAGACACTTTTAAGATACCTTGACAAGATGGATTTGATAAATTAATACATTGCAAACTGTTTTCATAATGTTTTGGTATCATAGAAAGTGCATGCATGATGTTATACTTACAGACATTATTATAGCATATGTCTCTTATCAGTAAATTAAGAGAGTGTAGCTGTTTGTGTATCTTATTTTTTATACTTGAATTACATCAAAGATTCAATAATTAATGCTTTCTACCTTGTTATTTTCCTAGTGGTTGTCCATAGTACTAGAAGCCGACATAATATCCTGTCCAACCACCATTAGTGCAAATCTTGCCTCTCATAGGATTATGTAGAAGCACAGCATTATCTACCCCAACTGTACTGTCCATACACACACATCATGATTCTTCCTTTCTACACCCCTTCCTTTGTCTACACCTGTCAGAGATGGGCACTCCATTGTCACTCAATGAACTTAGGTGCTTGAACTCAACAACACAATCCAACACATTCCAGCATTCCACAACAATAGTGAGTTATCTGAAGAAGTTGTCAACCATAGCCATTTACAGCTCAGCTTAATATTATGGCCCCACAATGTATACTTCATTTTTATATTTTTCTTCTGGATGGTTAAGACCTAGATAGAACAAGACTTATATACCAACACATGTACTTTATGTTTCTTATGAGGTCAGTGAAGTCCCCTCAGAGTTTATCTTGTAGTCCTGTACCTTATTCTGTAGATCCTTTGTCTGTGTCATCCATGTGGATGAGTCATGGTCAATGCTTGACCAGTTTGCTCTCCATGAGATCCTGAGAGAAAGTTTTCTCTCCATGTGACTCTCCCCAGGCTCACTACAGAACTTCAATCTCTTTCCTCTGTGGCTCCACGCATCATGAAACTCAGTTGAGCTCCACATTTTCTGAACAGAGTGCTAGGATTACAGGAGTGTCACTATGCCAGGCTTATTTATGTTATATCATGTTATGCATTTTAGGAAGGGGCCAAGGTCACTGGACAGGGTAGAGTTTAGTTGCCAAACAGGTGTGAGTTGGTGCATGGCCCCATGTGTGCCCAGAAAGCCGTCACCCTCACTGTTGTGCTCGTTTTCTCTCAAATGACTTCATTGTTCCTTGTCTCAAATATATTTTAGACTTTCTTCATTTGGCCATGACATTTAATAAAAATGCCAAGGAGCCCTCAGACCACGCAGTCTCTGTGTGCTCCCATCAGAGGCAGGAAGCATGCCTGACAGGAGCTAAAGCTGTGGCCACTGGCTGAAAAGCTGGAACCATTTTGAGCTTTTGGGGAGAATGCTGCTGAGGTAAAGCCCAGCTGCGTAGCCCTCAGCAAAAGCAGGTGCAATGGAGCAATCACCTTGGAATGGGCTGAGTGGCCCGTCTGCTTCGAGTGCCAAGGCTTGGGATGACTGGCCAGCAAACCTAATTTTTGGATTGTTTTATTCTTCCTCCCACCCGCAATAAACCAGGGAAGTGTTGTGTAGACCTCAATTTCTGCTCTCCAGTGTTTATTATTGGCGTATTTTGCACACTCCTGCCTGGCGGTGTGTTGTCTTCTGCAGCCAGTCACTCTGTGACAGCTGAGCTGTAGCCTGGAGTTCGTAAGCCAGGGCGCCTGCGCTTCACGCCACTCTCCAGGCCACGCATGGAGCATTGCTTCCTGTGTGCTAATGTGAGTTGGAGTGGGCTTTAGATGTGTCATAGATTGGATTGTAATGAGACACACCACACACACACACACACACACACCCAGCAGAGGAAAGGCAACAATTGGCTCCTCCATCAAGATTTTATGGAAAGTGCTTTCTACTCTGATTTGCTTTGCTTTATTGAACCAAATGCACATCTCAAGTGTATTTTGTTCACGTAAGATTTAGAATGTTTTAGTGGATGGTCCAACATTGATGATGTCTAGAATATCTTTTCTTTTTTTTTTTTTTTTTGTGGTGGATATTGAACCCAGGGCCTTTATTCTGAGATACATCATAATCTTTTTTTACTTTTTTGAGAGGGTCTCATTATATTATTAAGTTGCCCAGATTGGGGTTGAACTTGTGAACTTGAAATCCTGCTACCTAAGCCTGCTGGGGTGCTGAGATTACAAATATGTGCCATCATGCCAGGCTTCCAGAACATTCTGGCTGATCATCCAATGTAATCTTTGGCACGTAACATTCATCTTGATGGTCTTTATGGATACAGTGTAGTTTTGTGACCCGTACTATTGCTATTATTTTGTCCAGGAAATGTTTAGCATTAGATCAGATAGCTTAGTTATGCAATTAGAAAAGTATGTGCATGAATTCATTCATGGCACACTGAACACTGGCTGGCATGCGTGTCTTTGCTGTGTGTTTCTGGTGCTGTTTCTGCCTTCAGTGCGCTACTTCTCTTGGAGTCTGGGGGCCTTCTGTCTCAAGGCTAAATTTAGAACCCCACATCTACCATCACATCGCAGCTCCCTGGGATGCTGTCTCACAGGCGCCCAGTCACACCAATGTGATCTTTTTTTCTCTCTCTTTCTGACTTACCATTGCCACAAGGAGCTGCAGGAAAATAAATAGTCTTCCTCCCATATGCTGTTTCACACATCTGTAACTTTCCTCATAAATCAGGGAGAAGAGCAATCAGTCATGTGGTGGGAAGGGCCTGTACAGTCTCTCACGCTTGGAAAAAGATTCCTAAAACCAGGCAAGTGAATATTCAACTTCTCTTGCAAAATACTTGAGTTTGTCATGCAGACGTGGCTCTATTGGTGAAAGTTGACTAGAGCGCACATGACAGCAAGTCCTGTCTCTAACCTTCAAATTAGCTTACCTTCTTCTTGGCGCAAATATCTTAAGTTGTTTTCTTTCTTTCTTCCCTTTTGTTTTCTAAAGCTGTTTTCATTTAATTTGGAGATTTTTTTTTGGCAGGATTCTCCTCCTCCGCAGCTGCTGCTCTCACGTGGGGCCGGTGCAGTGCAGGCCAGAGCAGCCTGCAGTGCTTTTCTGTTATTGTAGACCTTGGTGGTGGTGAGAACAGTTTATCAGAGGCAAGGGGATCACGAGTGTAAGAGCGACCTGGACCTTCAAAAACAGACAAACAAACAGCAAAAAAAGTAGTTTATTATACCTTTCTATTTTTATTTCTTCTTTTGAGTTCTTACACTAGGAAGAATATATGATATTTACACATGTGACTCTGATTTATTTCACTTATGAGTGTATCTTCAAGTGCATATGCAAAATAGCAGAGATATACAGCTACTTTCTCTTAGTTCAGTGAGAAAGTTTTGAACTATTAATGTTTAGACAAGATATCATGTCTACATCTTTTACTAGGAATAACTACTATGAAGACAACAATATGCAATGTATTAATTATTGTAACTGTCCTACTAACCTGTTTTGAAACTATCTCATTGCTATTTCTTTCCCAATAAAATTATTAAAATATAAAAAAATAGAAATACATGGTAATAGGGGCTGGGGAGATGGCTCAGTGGAATAAGCGCTTCCCCGGCAAGTGCAAAGACCTGAGTTCAGTCCCCAGTTCTGAAAAGAAAGAAAAGAAAAGAAAAGAAATAAAACATTCTCTTCTTTTCTATGGTAAAATAGAAACGTGGTGGCGCAGGCCTGTAATCCCAGCACTCGGGAGGCTGAGGCAGGAGGATTGTTGTGAGTTCGAGACCAGCCTGAGCTACAAAGTGAGCTTAAGGCCAGCCTGAACTGCATAGTGAGACCCTGTCTCAAAAAGACAAAAAAAAAAAAAAAAAAAGAGAATGTCTTATTCTGATAAATGCAGTTACATATTACATACAAATATGTAAAGATTACACATATTTTCCTCTTTGGCCATAAAGCCAAATGTCATTTTTGACCATGTGTTAGAAAAGAAGTTTTGAGTTTTTTATTTTTACTTTCAAATAATTTCAGTGTTCTGAAAAATGTAAAACAATAGTGTTTCTATGCAAGCTTCAGACTCAGGCTCTCGATTCCTCCCTGTCCACAGCACTGTTGCATCCTTTTTTTTTTTTTTTTTTTTTTTTGAGACAGGGACTGGCTGCACAGCTCAGGGTGGCCTTGAGCTCCTTGTGTAGCCCACGCTGGTGCAGAGATCCTCTAGCCTCAGCCTCTCCAGTGCTGGGATCACAGGGTTATGCCACCATACTCAGCTAAGAGCAGGCATGATGCTCTTCTCTCTTGAAACACTTATTCATGTTACTTAAATATAAGGACAGTTTCTGGGTGACCAGAGACTAGCCAGCAGCAGCTGGAAATTAGCCTTTTTAAAGCATGGGCCTGTGCAAGCAAAACTCATCATGGTGAGGATATTATTTTCTTTTTGGTACTGAGGACTCAACTGAAGGCATCACAACAGCAAGGCAGTGTTCTGCCATTGCCACTGAGTGATACTGCAGTCCTCTTCACACATTGGAAGACAGATTCCCCCTGAGTTGCCCTGGCTCATGATCTTCCTGCCTCGCCATCCAGAATCATGGGATTATATGTGCATTCCGCCTCAGCTGACTTAAGCTTCATTCATTCATTCATTCATTCATTCATTCATTCATTCATTCATTCATTCATTCATTCTAAACTATCTGAGCATCAACCATGCTGGAGTCTGGTGGAGAAAGAGTTTGCTTTATTTTATTTTCTAGTTTGGGGTGCAATGTATTAGAAGTTTGGACACATTTTATACTTCTCTTCTAAGTTATAAAATACATCTTCAACCTCAAAGAGCCTAGCCAGCAGGTCTAGCATGGGCACTGATGTCAGCATAAGGACTCCGCCCAGGACCCATGGGTGTGCACTCAACCCAGAGTTGAGCCACTGTGACTGTTTAACACCACCTCACTAGGAAATCACAAGGCCAATACGGAAGGCTGAATGGCTGTGCCAGGACCACTTCTGGCATTAGCTCTCTCTTTTTTTTTTTTTTTTCCTTTCTTTTGTAGAGACCAAAACTTTCCTAGAAAGTTTCCTCAAGGCTGAGGACCAGTGGGCCAGGGGCCACAGTGACTCCAAGCAAGAGACCTGCTGGTATTTAGGACAATTGCTGTTTATCTTTAGAAAAACTTGGTCAAGGGGTATTAAATGTAACATGATTTGTTTTACCTCTAACATGATATTACTTTTGCCATGGTCACAGGTTTTTGTTTGTCATGTTTTTTACTTTTTTTGAGACAAGGTTTCCCTATGTAGCCCAGGTCGGCCTTGAGCTCATGTAGTCCAGGCTGGCCTTGAACTTGCAGAGATGCTGCTGTCTCAACCTCCCCTCCCAAGTGCTAGGGTTACAGTGTTACTACTGTACCCATCAGGCATGGGTTTTTGTGGAGTCTAGGTATGGGTATAACTTCAACAGGCCACACCCATTGTTTGAACCTGTCCCAAGGAGAGACTCTTACCTTGCGAAGAATGGCAACAGAGTGTTTTACTGGGTGGATAGGGGTCTTTTCTTTTTTTCTTAAGACCCAGGGATTGTGCTTGCCAGGGAAGCAATTATTCTACTGAGCCATCTCTCTGATCCCAAGGTCTTTTCTAATTAATCTGAAGAAGCCATAAAAATAAAGTCTTATGTAAAGAAAATATTCCTTAATCTGGAGAGCTGTGGTCACCCTGGAATGATGACAGTCCCTGTTGTCTCACACATAGCTCAAGGAGCAGCAAAAGTCCTTGGTGTGAAATATCATTTACACTAGGACGGTGGCCTCAGTTCTCAGGGAAGCTGGGAGAGCCAAGGAGACCTCTTAATGAGTTCTAATTGAATTCTGACAAGAGACTTCCGAACCCTGGCTCCTGCTTTTACCCAGAGCCTCACTGAGTCACAGATACTCCTAGGACTAAAATTAATAGAGGACCTTGTGAAGCATTATATGGGAAGGCTTTTCTTGCCAGCAATGTTGTCATGGACCCAGAAGGTGCTGGAAGGCTCTAACAGACATTTGAGAATTTGAAGCCCACATCTTGCCTGCTTTGAATTCCAGCAGAATGCTTGGTGTCCACCTGGGGGACCAAGTGCTCCTTAAAATTTGGAAAGAAGGGGTTCCTGCAGGCCAAATAAATCCCAGATGGAAGGGCCCCATTTCAGTGACCGTGGCCATCCTGACTTCAGTAAAACTGGCAGGAATAGATTTCTGAATTCTGGGGAGACAGCTCAGCGGCATAAGTGCCTTCCTGGCATGCACAAGGTCCTGAGTTCGATCTACAGTACCACACACACACACACACACACACACACACACACACACACACATGCACACAACACTCTCTCTTCTGAATTCACCTTTCTAGGATAAAACCACCTGCATGAACTGCCAAAGGCAGGAGAGTGCCCCAGAGAGCATTACTCCTGTAATGCTCCGAAGATTTAAGGTTCCTTGTCTTACAAACAAGAGTCCAGTTCAGAGGCTCTGAATCTAGGTATGTGCCATTAACAAGCCCTGATTCACCATACCGTGGGGCCCTTGTTTTAGTTTGATCCACAGGGTGGGCAATTTTACCCAGGCTGTGGCTATGGGGCTCTTGTTAGGCTCACATCCATACCCACCACACATCCTTCAAAGGAGCTGGGAACAAGACTCATGAGTAAGCTTCTAAATGATCACTTGGGAAGGTAAGCTTACAAGTCTCGGAATGCTTATTCTACTGAGCTATCTCCCCAGCCCTCAGATGCCAATATTCATGCTCTGGTTCATGTTCAGGAACATGTTAGCATGCAGATCAATCACTACTATTATCTAACCCTCCTTTTTCTGCACGAGTCACCTATTCTGCTTTCAGTAACTTAAAGAAAGATATAAAAGCTGTGGTCGGCTGTCCTCCTACTCACATGGCCATTTGCATTGCAATTTTACTCAGAAGTGCAAAACTGGCTCTTTTACTGCACCTAGTAAATCAAGCAAATCGGAGCCCAATGGTTCCTGAGGATTTGCTGCCAGGAAATGGAGAATTGTCTTCAAAAAGGCAAACAAGTTAGTAGTGATGTAAATCCAATTAAAAGTGTAGCTGAGGACCAGGGAGATGACTCAGTGGAATAAGCACTTGCCTGGCAAGCGCAAGGGCCTGAGTTCAATCCCCAGTTCTGCCAAAAAGAAGAAGAAGAAGAAGTGTAGCTGGGATCTACAAGTGTTAACATCAGGTCCCATTGAAGGACACTTTGCTTTTTAGATCTGCTAGTGACCAGAATCTGCAAAGATACTTTTGTGGCCTATTTGTCAGATAAGCATTTAGGGAAAATAAGTGAAGATGAGAATAGTGGACTTGTTTGCAAAGGTGGCTCAGGAGAAACTGGGTCTGAACTAGATGACAGGAAAGATTCATCTCATCCAGATGCAAATCTTATCTTGAACTACCAAGAAGACTGATGGGCTGCCATTTCAGAATAATGGCCCTCATAACACACTTTCAAACAGTAAACTAGTAAAGGCAGTGAAGTCACAGAGTTAAAAAAAAAATTGATTTTAGTGTACTTAGTACAAGGTGTACAGGGCCTCACTACTCAGATCAGACTCATAATGATCCTCCTGTTTTCAGCCTCCCAAGTGCTGGGATTGCAGGCGCATGTCACCATGCCCAAACCCTGTCACTGTCTCAGCGGGCCCTTGAGGGTAAGGCCCATACAGCATGTGGGGAATCGAACCCAGTCTCTGCACCTGCCTAAGCAGGTGCTTCAGTCAACAGAGTCCAATGTTAAGCCTGAAGATTTCACTCCAGATGCAGCTTCATCCACTGACAACTGGGAAGCTGGATGTGATTTCCTAACTTTGGTAATTTCATAAAAAGTAGTCTACGAAACTTACTGGTCATCTGTCTCAGTTACTTTTCTGTCCTTGCTGGGTCAAAATACTGGGTCCCAGAATTAAGGAAGAAAGGGTTTATTTAGCTCAGTTAGTGGAGGTTTCAGTCCATAAGCAGGCGGCTCCAAGGCAGAGTGGCCCATGGCAGAGCCATTCATAGTGGTGGAAAACAGCAACAGCAAAAAAGGGAGGAACAGAGGCAGCAGCAGCAGCAGCAGCAGCAGCAGCAGCAGAGGCAACGAGCAAGCCTCTTCCGTTCCCTGTATTGCACCCAGGCTATCTGCCGCAGGGTGGGTGTAGCACTCACAACCTCTAGAAGTCCACTCCATGACTGCATGAGGCTCTGGGGGGGGGGGGGAAAGAAGACAGAAACCATAGCATAATCCTTTTCTACCCTTTACCCCTTCATAATCTATCCAAAATTGAAAAAAAGTATGAGACGAAACATCTGTGCCGCAGAAGTTTGAAGGGCACATTTGTTTGGGTTACAGAGATAGCTCACCTGCCTGGAAAGCACAAAGACCAGGGTTTGATCCCTGGAACTGCGTGCCATGCTGGCCACCAAAACTGGGCATGGTGGCACACACCTGTATTTGCAGAGCTAGGGAGGCTTAGATAGGAGGATCACTAGGATGTGTAGCAAGACCTTGTAACAAAAAAAAAAAAAAAAATATATATATATATATATATATATATATATATATATATATTCAATTTGGGTGCAATATTTCCTTTGTAAATTTCATGCATTTTGGTATCTTGTTCCTGAGCATGTCTCTGGAAGATCGGATATAGAAGATTAAAACTGTCACAAGACTTAGGGAAGCTAGTGTGTGCTTTACTAACAAGATCACAGTCTATGAAGTCTTGAAACAAAGCTTCTAGATCAGAATGTCAACAGTTTGGACAGTGCTAGGTGTTGGTAGCAATCGTTTCTGAACTCTGAATGAGAGCAGCATGTGGTTGATGTTGGTGACGTTCAGATTTCATTTCAGAAAGAATGACAAACTTTCGCATGAAGGCATCAATTCAAATATCAACATGCTCATCACATTTTGATTTGTCATTCAATTTGTACACAGTTATGAACTGGCTAAGCCTCAGTTTTAAATCTAACAGAAACTGGCCTAGCTGCAGAATGCTTTCATCCACAGTAAACTGCAGTACACTCAGCTTTCTGTAGAGGTTGGGACGTGGAGTTGGAAAATCCTTTCCATCAAGATAGTATTATTCTGTGGATTCTATATAGACACATGATATTTCTTATGGAAAATACTGTGTGATTTTTTTATTGCAAGAAACTATACTTTTCGGAGAAGAATGACATTGTTCTGCCATAGAGTCCTGGTATATATTGAAACCTGTAAGTCTAGGCACCCTGGAGGTCCCTTTCAGAGCAGGCTCCTTCTCTGTGTGCTGGATAGAGCCACGTGTTGGGGTTCAGGAGCCCAGCCTTCACTACACTCCTTCAGAGCCTGCTTAAGCATTTCAACACTGCCCTCAAATCCATGTAGCGACTCCTTGGCCCATCCGACTGTGGCTGCATTTTGTTTTCATCACTAAAATACATCCAGAGATTATAACTGTTTCCTGCTTTATGATAAGGATAATGATCTACAGTTAGGTGTATAAAAGAGAGTCACATAGCACCTCTGGTGATCTGTCTGCTTGACAATTTTTCTTTTGCATGAACATCATCACATATTTGTGAACCCAGATAAGAAATCGCCGAATGATGGGAGGTTTCTTTCTCATCAAAATCACCGAATAGCTTCACAATTGCATTGCTCAGCTCAGGAGCACCCAAAGCCTGCAGCACCTTCACTGGCTGAGTAGGCTGAGTAACTGTAGAGTTCTTCATGGGTTCAGGAGCTGTATGCTTCCTTTGTTCTGTTGATGTTTCTACTGCTTCACTGAGAGATCTTGCATATTGTACCATACCTTTTGACTATGAATGTGTTAGAACTCATAATATGTCATTCAATATTAGAACTAACTTTGTTGCTATGACACTACAGTCCTTTGATCTTTTAAGTGTGACTCTGATTTTCAATTGGTTGGTTATTAATTGAACAGAAGCACTCATAATTTTAAAACATGAACTTTGGGTAGCATCTACCTGTTCATTTCTTTAAATGTCAAAACTGCTCTTCTTTGTGGATCTTGCATATGAGTAAACCCTTAAACCTGCATGTTCCTAGTTTGCATTGACACTATACATCTGCAGCTGAGAAAGCTCAAAAGATGCCTGGAAAGCTTTTGCTTCAGTGCTGGCAACAATAGAATTTACAGAATCAGTGGTTCCCTCAGTTACTTTTTCAGCAAAGCGACATTCACTTTGTTCTGAAACAGTTGCAACTGGTAATGGGCTATTAGGGGCTCGGGCTTCTTCTTATTATTACTTTATCTGAAGACATACATATAGGATGTGTTTTCAGTTTTGTCCATGGGATCCCAAAGGATGTGTCATTACAAAAAACTGTGTTGATCACAAGCCTTGTGGGTAAATCCAACACTTTGTGAAGCACCCCTCATCCAACTCCAAATTTTTCCATTCAACTTCTCCTTTAAGGTTATACTTACAGGCTGGCCAAATAGCTCAGTGGATTAAACCACCTGCAAGCTGAGGAGCTGGCTCTGTGGAATAAGCACTTCCTTGGCAAGTGCAAGGGCTCGAGTTCAATCCCTGGTTCCACCAAAACAAACAAGCAAACAAACAAACAAAATAACCTGCAAGCAGGCACAGGGGCTGGGGGTTTGATCCCTGGGCCTCCCATGGGGCAGCTTAGATAGCAATTGAGACTGGGTGTGGTGGCATGCACCTGTAATCCTAGCTCTTGGGAGGCTGTAAACAGGCAGGTCACTATGAGTCCAATCTAGTAGTGAGGCCCTGAACACCGTATAGACCCTTCCCTAGAATACAAAAAATAAAAAATAAGGTTACTTAGATTTATCTTGTCAGGAGATAAATCTTGGTAAATCTGGAGAGGTGCTTCAGGATCTTCTTTTTTATCTATTTATTTTCATTTTTTAAAAGAACATAAAATAGTAATAAAAAAGCATTAGGAATGATACAAAATTTCCCTAAACAAAGTAAAAGGAATTCAATAGTGGTTACTGTACTATAGCTTGTTATCTTCAAATTAGTTGTTCAGGTCACCAGATGTAAATGTGCAAGATTGGTTTAAAAAAAAAAAGTAAGAAATTGAAAAAAAAAGACAAAAGTTTAAACATTAACTGCTGCTTTCCAAAGACCAGCAGAAATTGACAGTACCATTATCCAAACCACTCTGCATATATACATAAATATATCTTTCCCCCTTCTTTCATTTGTACTTTTCCTCTCTCATCCCAGTTTTTCCTACCCATTGATCAAAGTCTTTCCCTTTTACAGTATCTGTTGTACCTTTCAGATCTTGTTCATTTTCTCAGGTTCTCACACCAGCAAGATAATGCAGTGTTTGCACATGTGCATCTGGTTTATTTCACTTACCAATATAGTCTCTAGCTGCATCCATCTATCTACAGCAACTATCTGCTTCTTGATTATCCTGGCCGTGGTGCTGGGCATGAGAAGCCCTGCTCTCACTGCTCACTGCCTCTTTTCTTCGGGCCATCCCCACTCCGAACTTGACTGGACTCACCTGACTGTAGGAGGGCACCTGGGCACCCACTCCTGAGAGAGACTCGAGGCTCCGGATGAAGCCCCAGCCACCATTGCTGTACCTTCCCAGAGCGTGGAGCATGACACTCAGGCTGCTCAGCTGCCAAGAGCATGATGCTTCTCGGCTGCAGCGTCACCTTGGAGACCCCTCCTTTGCTCTTGAAGCAGTCACTTTCTTCATTTATTCCGCTGCTCAGCCAAGATGTTTGAGTATCGGCCTCCAATATCCCATTGCTGCTAACATTTCATCAGTGGTGCCTCCGGTTAACCACGCCAACTTCCTAGGTCTTATGCTCTTGGTGCCTGTGTTCTCACGCTCTTCAGCCTCCAGGAAGACACAGTATGTTTATCTACGGGGCACCCAGTGGACCTCCCAGCCACCATTACCAAGGGGCACTCATTCTCTGGGAGTAACACTGCCATTATTGAGTGGACTCAACTTTTAAGCCATCTTTTTATTTTTAAAAATTATTATTATTATTATTATTATTATTATTATTATTATTGATCTTCTTGAGTCAGGGTCTTGCTGCACAGATGAGGCTGGCCTGAGCTCACTTTGTAGGCCAGGCTGGTTTCAAACTTGCAGTGATCCTCCTGGTTCAGCCTCCCGAGTGCTGGGATTATAGGCATGTACCATCACACGCAACTAATCCATGTCTTTAATACTAAGCAAATCAGGGTGTCTCAAGCCCATGCTTATTTATGGCTAAATAGTGCTGCATTGTATAACAACAGCAGCAACAACAGCACATTCTATCCATTCATCTGTTGATGGGCATTGGGGCTGTTTCCAAGATTCAGCTGCTGCAGACTGACTCCTTCGACCTGCTTTCACTGTGTTCCTTAAGTTATTATATGTTCTACTGGCATTATCATTTCATCTTAGGAACTGTCTAATTATTTCCCTGATTTCTTCTGTAACTCTTTATGCAAAAGTGTATTGTTTAGTTTTCATGTATTTGCATCCATTTTGTGATTTCTTGTGCATTGATTCCTAGTTTTGTTGTGCTATGATCTGATTATACCTAGGGAATAGTTTTGATCTTTCGCATTTACATAAGCATGCCTAATGAACTAACTTGTGGTCAATTTTGGAGAAAGTTTCATGTGTTTCTGGGAAGAATGTATACTCTGTAGGGTTTGGTGGAATAGTCTATTAAACCTATTTGAGAATTTCATTTAATTTTTATACTTTGCTGATTTATTTTGTCTATTTGATCTGTTTATTTGCAAACAGTGGGGCATCAAGTTTCTTCACTACATTTGTGTTAATACTAATAGGATATTTTGTTTACAGTAGTGTTGTACCATGAAGTTGGGTGCGCTGGTGGTCCTATATATTTATAATTGCTACTTCTTCCTGTTGAATTTCCCTTTCCCAAGGGGCATTGTGGTGGGTAAAATACACCTCAACTATATTTTTCTAATGAACATGTGTTCTTTAGCTGTGCATTTCAGTTGCTGCGCTGGGGGAACACAGGAAGAAATCTTTGTGTTCACCAACTTGAAATTAAAAAGGGCAAGCTTTATGTTCTACTGATATACACCTTAGTACATTTTTGTGAGTTTGTAACTTCTTCTGTTAAATGTTTTATTTTGTTTTTTTCTTGCAGAATTATCCAACGTTTGTACAATGCCACATGAAAATCCACTCCTGTGACTTTGGAAGGAGGCTGAAAGAGAGTCGCTGGGTGGTTCAGATGATGATAGTGACGTGGATCACAGAAACCAAAGATGGTGGCAAAATGTGACAGGCAGAGCTCAAGGACCTTGATTCAGAAAAGGAAGAAAACAGAAATATAAATATCTCTAGTCAAAATGTCACAAAGTGGTCACATACCCCTAGAATTAGGTCAGAAAATGTTTTTAGGTGAGGGAGACCACTACAAAGCAGCTCTGAGCAAGATTTAAAATTAATCAGTTGGGGCCACAGAGTCATGGTACCTCATGACTGTACCAGCTTGCCCCTGGACATGCTGAGCTTGCCCCCAAGACTGGGCCTGTTGGCACAGGCCTGCAATATGAGGGCTGGAGAGGCTAAAAACAGGAGGGCCACTATGAGTCCAAGCTGCACAGTGAGACCCTGTACCAAATGCATAAAATTAAAATAATAATACAATACAATAAAATAAATCAATTTCCTTCTGTGCTTATGTGTGAGTCTGTCCAAAGCCTAGGCCCATTGTCTGGAGATGGGCAGCAGACTCATAGTAAGTGAACCTCTGTGGGTCACTGGTTCCTGCTGGGACCTGTAATGGTGGGTGAAACTTGGGCACCCCAAAGCACAAGACAAGGCCACAGCTGAGGACACCTGGCTCCAGCCTCAATGAGCTTGGTAGACACTGTAGCTGCAGGTCTCTAGCTGCTCACACCTGCTGTGAATGTCCATGGTCTCCTGCTTAACATAGTTTACTGCTTGGGGAAGGCTTTGTACTGACTCTCAAGGTCCTGCCCAGTTTCCCATGCTTTCCTTAGTTTCTTCTCCTTTGTGTGAAAACAAAATAAATGCAAGAGGCCTAGAGAAGTTCTTTGTCTCAGGCCCCAGAGGAACTCAAATTCTGTTAAGCTTTTAAACCTCCTGGAGCCCTAAAATCATACCACTTGTCTCTTTTGTTTAAACTTTTACCATCCACTCATTAATCCTCAGCAACTAGGTTCTTTCCAGAGGTGAAACTGATTGTATGAAGCCCCAACACTGCAACTTGATGTAGGAAATTATAAGGGACAATACGCTACAAGATGCTTTGAAATTCACTAACAACAGAATACAAATGCATCATTCCTTTTTTTTTTTTTTTTGTGGAACCAGGGATTGAACTCAGACCCTTGCACTTGCCAGGGAAGCACTTATTCCACTGAGCCATCTCCCTAGCCCTGCATGATTCTATATGCATCAAAAATACATTTATCAGGGCATCTTACTAGCAGAACTAAAAGCTTTCATGCAGGACATTATCATTCTGATTTTCAGAATCTAAAGGATTTATGGAGGAGTGACAGTTATGACAGGGAGATATTTAGAACAATAGTTCAAAACTAAAGAGATTTGTTTTCTTTCAAAATTGCCTATATTTTAATGACAAAAAACAAAACCTGACAAGCAAGAAAAAAATCTGACAATTTGCTGCTGTTCACTTATTTTTTGAAAGCTTTGTTTCTAGTTGCCAAGCAATTCATGTCATCTGAGTGCATGATAACTGACAAGTAATTTGCTTCATCATCATATGGTTGCCGAATATGCCTTCCAAATGTGGAATAAAAACATATGCCCCAGTAGAAGCAAAGGCATTGTACACCTTGAATTACACCTTGAACTTAGAAATTTATCCTGGAATTCAGCCATGTCTTTATTTGCATCACAATAGACCACACACCATTGTGAAAAGATGTATTTCAAAAAGTAACTCAAATGTCATTTTGGTCAACTGGATCACAAGTTAGCCATCAATGTCACACTTGCTAAAACAACAACAGACCAGTGCAAGAACCAGTGTCACAAAAACAAAGTAGATATTCACGAAATCATGTTGTAGTTCACAACAGAGAATTGTATAGTATAGTCTTTGGATTTCAGAAAAAGGTAACACTGGGCATAGAAGCTTTCTTTCCCCCAGTAAATATATTCTTCTCTTAAAAGGAAAGGAAACATTGGCCTTCTATATGGTGCAAAAGAACAGAGGAGTACTGATGCTGTCAACATTTTATTGTGATGATCAGATCACAGCAGTCAGGCCTGGTTCCCCAGAACTTGGGGGAGGAGGCAGGAGGGCCCTGTGAGTTCAAGGTCAGTCGGTGTTATACAGTGAGTTCAAGGCCAGCCTGGACCAGGTTGTGACACCCTGTCAAAAAGAAAACCAAAAAACAAAGAAAAAAAGAATGACAGTGCATCCCCAACACAAATAAAGCCAGAAATGGTCTTAATTCACAGCAAAGTGAAAGGCAGAGTACATGTTGCTGATGAATTAAGCAGCAACTATGTCACCTGAAACAGTGTTGAGCAGTGCTTGAGTTGTACTGAACCCTAAGTATGGGAGGCATAAAAAGTTTCACAGTTTCCAAAAAGAAAAACAAGCATCAAATATTACAGAGAAATATTCTTAGAGAATTGGGGCCAGAAATAAAAAGTGATCAATTACAGCAGGGGAAGAAAAATAAGAATTTGCCAAAGAGCTCTGCAAAAGAATGCTGAAAGACTGGAGAACAAATAGGCAAAACATCCCAAGAACCCCCAAGAAAACAGGAAGCAAACAGGAAGACCAGCAAGACGTCAAGCATGTTCCACGAAAGAAGACAGGAGACAGAACACTCACACTGTCAGTGCACACAGAGCTTGTACAGGGAACACGCTGCTGGCGTGAGGGAAGCCTGCCTTGTGTGTGATAACTGAAGAGATCGTTTTTGTGGTAGAGGCTTTTTTTTTTTTTTTTTGTATTCTTATTATAGCTCACATAGGATTTTATCTGTGCTGTTATCTTTTTAATTTATTAAGTAAATAGTGTAGAAAATGTTTATTTTAAACATTCAGTACATATTAGCTATTTTATTTTATTGATACTGTATTTTCCTGCTAAGTGTGTGTAAGGACCCGTTGGCCTTTCAGTGGTCCCTGGGAGAAAACGGCAAGAGGATTCATAAAATGAAGACAAGAAATCGTAGGTTGGGTGGTGGACTATGCCTGATTGGCTAAGGACCCCAGAATAGCACTAGGGGCCTTTATTGATACCTTTGCAAAGTTATAGGACACAGTGCTGCCTCATGACTAGTAGCCCACAACGTCCCGGCAGGATATTTTTCTCAAGATTGAGGCGGCTTCTCTGCTTTAAGAAATGAGGCCTCCTCCGGCCCTCCCACGCAGAGCGATTTCCAGCTTTAGTGGCACCCAACACGTGCGCATTTTCCTGACAAAAAAGGAAGACAAAGGAGGTGACAGGCACGGTCTGCCAAACAGAAAAAGGAAGCAAAGCGCGTGCGCTGTGAGACCTGCGAACGGAGCTGCTGCGGTCATGTGTGAAGGCCGCCTTAGTGTGATGGCTGCAGCAGAGGTTATTTCTGTGGTAGAGTTTTGTTTGTATTTTCAAGGTAGTACACATAGAAATTTATTTCTGCTGTTATTTTTCAGATCTTGTAAGCCAGTAAAAACTTGCTGTGGAAAATATTGATGTTTATTCTATACATTGATTACATATTAGAAATTTAATATTTCATTGTTGATATTTTATTTCCTTATGAGTACAGATTAATATAATAGACTCATAAAATTAAAATTAATAATCATCCATAGGAAGATTTCAAAAAATAATCTGTGCTTTACATTCTCCGTAATGCCCCTTTAAACAAACTGATGTTATACCTCAGAGACATAGCTAGTGATGTTCTTTACCAATTCTGATCATACTTGGCTCAAATTCCACTTTGTCTGATAACAGCACAGCTTCCCCTGCTAATTTTCAAGCTCTCAGAGCATGGCATATTGTGTTTCGTCTTTTTATTTTTAGTCAACGAACTTTTTTGGGCCAAATATATTTTTTGTATACAGCATATCACTTTTTTTTTTTCATTGTTGTTCTATTATGCCAGTCTGTGTCTTTCAATTGGGAACTGAGGTCATTTACACTAAGAGGAAATTGAAAGGCCTTGATTTATGCTTGTCATACTTGTCATTTTCTACGTCTTTCTTCTTTCTTTCTTTCTTTCTCTTTGTTGTTCATTTCCTTCCTTCCTTCCTTCCTTCCTTCCTTCCTTCCTTCCTTCCTTCCTTCCTTCCTTCCTTCCTATTTTTTG